>JAGSMP010001130.1:0-66897 GCA_029286625.1 Parnassius orleans
CGTCATCTATAAGATAATATGTTTCTGGTATCACAAGATAGATTCTGATAGCATGAAACTCAATAGGACGATGTTTTTACGTCGCCATCCCACTGCAAATATATCTTCTGAGTGAAGCAAATATCTTGACATTTATATAAAGTTTCTGGAAAAGAAAATGAATAATCGACAAAAACTTAATAACAACAACAATCTCATCACATGTAAGTGTTTATTCTATTGTGATAAAACATTTTTTACGGCTACGTGATAGAGTCATGCTGCAGCTGTATTAAAGTTGTAGCACGAATGGGTCGCCTCGACCGGGGAAGGGCTACACTCTCACATAATACCAGTGTAAAATAGCACCTTAATGCTGCTGTTTTTCTTATAGTGAGTGTAGAAAACTGGAGACACTTTTAACTGTTATTTTGACATTACAAACAGACACTTCAATTTTATTTATTTTTATAGATTACTAGAATTTCTCACATTTAAAATTTCCAAATAATGAACATAAGACTGGCATGCGCCAGTTGACATGCAATTCTTGGCACATGTGCCCTGGGCAATACCAGTGTGAGGGTATCGACTTTTTCCTATAATGGAAGAGGTTCTTGACTACCAGTAGAATCTTAGCTTATTGATGAGAAGGGCAATGACTTGAGAATTGAACAGAGCTCTGTTTTAATTATTTGAGCAAGCAATTTTTCTCAAATTGATGTCAATCAAAATTGACATTGCCTGCTAACGACAAGCAATTGAGTAGAAGAATTCGAAGGAAATACTGTAATCAACACTTAATTTAACTATCTGTAACAAAACAATTACTTGGCCTACTTGGAGAAGTGTCAGTGGACAGAATAACAGCACTGCAGCAAGATTGTTCCAGCATATTGCTAAGTCAGTGGACTTTCTTTTGATGCCAACTAATCAAATATTTATTTTGTACATCTATTTATTTTATAAAGGAGACAGTTTCTTTTTGTATGGAGAATGGGCCCACCAAAAACTGTGATGACTCGTAATGAAATGTATGTAGATTTATTCCTTATAATCTCTAGATTACTATAGTAATATTAGTTGTACCGTATATAAAGGGAATACTGAGAAAATAACAATCAAACGGCAATCTCATTATAACCTAAAATCCCATACGGGCGACTGTCTAATAGGTTTTTATTGATATCCTATGTTATAATAGTGCACGGTGAATAATAAAAAGTGTAAAAAAGTTGTATGTTCTTCGAATTCTTAAGTACTACTTGGTGGATGGAATTTTTTTTAGTAGTACCGGAGTAAACAGTACGAATAAACAGACGCGGTGATGTATTGATTCTTAACTGTATTTATTATTTATTGTGGTGTATTGAATACTAAGCACAGAATACATTACAAATGTATTCAAGTGAAGCAAAAAGTAAGCCAAAACTATGCTCAACGAATTCTAAAAACAAGCACACATGCTTATTTATCTAATATCATTTGCAACCAGTAACACGGTTTTAGGTGCATGTGTGCGTCCAACAGTGAACTTTTGTGCGTCCAACAGTGAACACCCCTTGTTTTGCGAGTTTTACCTCTACAGCGATTGAGAAAATAAATAGCACGTAAGATGTTTTGAACTGGTCGTGTTAGGATAAAAAAAACTCTGTATTGTCACTGTATTTGTCATTGTAAAATCATCACATTCTTAAAGCAGTATTAAAAGTGACACATGCCACCAGGTGCAGTTTCAGGATATTGTTATTAATATGTATTGATTGAATAACATGTTTACATTCCAAGCACCATTAAAACCAAAATGACTGGATAGTAATATATCCGATTTTTACGATATTAACCACGAAAAATAAATAGCATGTAAGGTGTTTTGAACTATTTGTGTTAGGATAAAAAGAAACACTGTATTGTCACTGCATTTTTATTGTTTATTATTGTAAAATCATCATATTTTTAAAGCAGTCTATTATAAGTATCACAGGCCGCGAGGTGCAGTGCCAGGACATTCTTTCAATATGTGTTGAGTGATTAGCATGTTTACGTCCAACCACAATTGAAGCTAAAATGTAAAATTATCGAGTAGCAGTCTCGTACCGGTAAGCTCAGTGTGGGGCGGCTACCCTCTAGATGGAGTGACGTACCTGGTAAGACATTCAAAAAGTCGATGGATGCAGGTGGCTCAGGACCTTGCTTTGTATAAGTCCTTGGGGGAGGCCTATGTTCAGCAGTGGACTTGTGTAGGGCTGTAATGATGAAGAAGTTTTAAACTAGTTGTGTACGGATACGACTCGAACTGGGTAGGACACGCTCTCACGGAAAACGCTACCAGCGTAAAATAGTAGCTTAATGCTCCTGTGTTTCGTATGGTGAGTGTAGAGAACCGGAGTTCTTTTTTACTGGAAACGAAGCACTCCATCTTAGTCCTCAGGGGTGACAATGCATTTGCATTTTGATTCTAAAACGAGGATAAATGTAGATGCCTATGAGCCACAGCATCTACTTACCATTAGGTGGACCGTGCGCTCGTTTGTCACACTTATTCTACAAAAAAAAAAAAAAAAAAGGAGATTGTCAATTGAAAGAGATACGAAAAGGTACCAGAGCATCTATTCAACTTGCTCGGCGTTTATTTATAAATTAGGCGCTTTATTTATAATAAGGCACATAGTAGAAACAGGTCAAGTAAGCAACAATAATTACAAGTTTTATTGATTATTATTCGTCATCATTACAATAATTCACTGCTGAACATAGGTCTTCCCTAAATTAAATATATTATGTAAAATATTGTATAGCCCTTCCGTCAACTGCCATCGCGTTTCGTCCCGTATGGTGTCGTAAAAGTCGTAACAGAGTAAAATAAATATACCAGGAGATAAGCAGCAACATCTCCCTATAGAATACCACAAAAAGCTTTGGTTGCCACAAGCGTAGCAACTGTGGCAAAACTACCATAGTAATGATGCATATTTATATTACTATATAAATATGCATCATTACTACTTGTGTATAAATTATTCCAATCATTGTGAGGTTCATTTAAGTGGTATTCACAAATACGAGCGCACAGTGGCACATAAAATGAGTTATCAATCAGCAATTTCTCTTTTAGTAGTTTAGGTATTAAGAATCTAGATAAATGATTACATAACTTAAAAATACAGTGACGGGAAGTAGAAGCAGCACGCTTATAACTAGCCACAGAATAGAATAGAATCATTTTTATTCAATATAGATTACAATACTACTTATTAAAAGTCATTTTTAACTTTTATCACTGGTTCGCAAAAAAACCTCTGTCGTGGAAAGAACCAGCAAGAAACCCAGAGAGACTTTTTAAAAAAAAAAGCACATTTTACAATATAATATTTTATACAATTGTTTTGAAAACATTTAGAAACAGCATGGTAGCGATCACCTCATTCCCAGGGGTTATTATCAGTCATGTACTTTCTAGTAGTATAATAACCCTTACTAGACAATTTTTGCTTAAGAAATAATTTAAACCTTTTGAAAGAAAAGGTCTGCATATTATTATAGTAATTGTTGATGCCGCTCTGGAAATGGCAGGAGTTACAGTTACAGGCATAAGGAATGGTTGTGGGATGTTACCGATGTCTTCAATATTCATGGATTGTAATTCCATATCCCTGTTATCATTTGTGTCTCCATACAGTTGTAAAAGCTCTTGTCCGACAAGATTGCAGACTCATTCAAAAGTGTTTTTTTTCATCAACTAACCGAACAGACTATAGTTTTACAGTGTCTACCACCTAAATAATAATATTTATTAATATTTTATTTATTTCAATCTTTATTACTAATAAACAGTCTTAATGCCTCTTCAATTATATATAAATAGCATGTACTCGTTTCCCTTCATATAACTTTTGTAGTAAACCAGATTCCACTAAGGTAAAAGGAAATAAAAATACATAAAATCAGAAAGGTAAACAAGTGAAGTAGTTATTTTAGAATTATAACATTATTTGACTAAGTACAAGTTCTTAGACGTTTTATTTACACTTATTTCATTTAAGGTAAAAAATATTACTTGTGTATTAAGTACAAAGGCATACAAATTTGGGGTAAGGTAAGGAAGAAGTAGCATTTATCTAATAACAACTAAAGAAAAAAAACTGTGGTTATCGAATATCTCCCCTATAAGGCCATCTGTGGGGAAGGTCTATATTCAACAGTAGACTTTTGATAGGCTGTAAAGTTAAAGATAACCTGGTGGTGAATAGCCAAATTGTTTGTAGTGCGAGGTGTATGATACTACAAACATCAATCTGTGTGCCAAAGCGATTATGCCAACTCCTCCTGGCAAGCCTATTTCAGGCAGGGGATCACTTACAGGCTGTTAAAGTAAAGTAAGTACCAGGTGTGATGGTATCCACTGCAAAATAATATCTCTTTCTGCTGAGTTAATTGGCACAGCCCGTGTGTGGTGAGCTCTTAAAATTGAAGATCCACATGGAATACAAATCTTCTAATGGAATGAGCAGTTTCAATACTTCCTTGCAATATTCTTAGGCAGTTACAACAAACTGCATCAAGTAGGTGTAACTGAAAAAATTGGGAATGCAAATAAAAAATAAAGAAGTAAAGAAATATTAAATTCAGAAAGAATGTACATTACCTACAATCAACAAAATAAAATAAAAATAATGTAAACAAAATTCTTGCTTCCCTGATGGAGTTTAAATATAATAAACATAAAAAGTAGATGTATTTAATCAAATATTAAAACTAATATGTATTCCCTAATAACATCCATTTATTTTTATGTTATTTATATCTATAAATAATAAATTCAGAAGGAATGTGTGTACATTCCTTCTGAATTTAATATTTATAGATATAGATAACATGTATTCCCTAATAACATCGATTTATTTTTATGTTATCTATATCTATAAATATTAAATTCAGAAGAAATGTGTACATTCCTTCTGAATTTAAGCAGCGTCTTCCTATTAACAACTACCAATAAAAAACTGTGGTTGCCGACTCGTCTACTAAGCATGGAAACTATAGCAAGTATCCTCTTTTGAGGAAATCTGAGGGAAGGTCTATGTGCATCAAAGGGTTTTTGATAGGATGTTACTGTTGTGGATATAGTTACTCTGACAGACACTTTTAACATAGATTTGTGTATATTTTGTGTGATTTTATTTTATCTATTAATTAAATTAGATTTTACCAATAATATAACACTTCAATACTTTGACATAACCTTTAACATACTAATAAGAACTGTGTTTGTCATTTGTTTTAGGTAATTCAACATAAATTATAGATTTTCCAAAATTCTAGGAGCAAAAGTAAACTTGTATTATACACTCATATACTTTTAATTAAACTCGTCAGTTTTCATTTTCGAATGTCATTGTGAATTAAATACATAATGTGGAATATTTAGCTAACCTGTATAATATAATCCAACACTTGTTGCATTGATTAGACATTGACATGAATTTGTTAGTAATATGAAGGGATATTTATTAGTATATTTACAAACTTAAAATAATTAAGTACTAAAACATGTATAGATCGTTAAGTGTCTGTGGGTGTGGGTCGTTTATTATTATTTCTAAAAAATCGTACCATATCTCAATATTCAGTAAAAATAAAATAAAATGTAATACATTATAAACGAAACTTAGTAGTTTTCGTTTCCGTAGTATAATATTTTTGGACTAGAACTTCGAGGTGACAAAATAAGATATATTTCACATAAAAGTTTGAAACTTTAAATCAATTGTAGTTTTGTACAGTTGAATTCTACACATTCCATAAGATAAGACACTCACCTCTTGAAAATCCACAAATATAAAAGTTGGCGCACATCTGCTCCTGTCTCGGCTAGTTTTTGTCTTCGCACAGTGCGTTGAAATCCACAAATATTATTTAATTGTTTTCAGCGTATGCTGATCTTCCAGATGCAATAAGTACAAAAAACAGCAGCGTGACAAATGTCAATGCCGTAAAGTAATACCCGGCCACCGGCACAGACATAGATATGATGCTTATATTATGATAATATGGCCGTCGGTTTTTACCCAGCACGGAAGTCAATGACAAAATAGCGTTTCGTTCCACGGTGTCTTTGAACCATGTTATATGATATAAGCTAACACTTTTAGAAATAGGATAAAAATCTCAGTGGTATCCCTTTTTAGTAATAAATATATAATATACAAATAAGTATAAATATAATATGTATATAATAAGTTATCTTTGTAAAAACATTTTCTTTTAATAGAAACTGCAAAATGATTCATTACACATTTTCCCATATTACATTAACCAGAACACGGAATATCAAAACCACTCATTTTTTTAGATTTCTGGATTCCGTTTAGATATTCATAAAATCTATAGGCCATTTATTATAATAAATTGGTAACTTTTTTGTATGTAATACCATAACGGGTCGTTAAAATTTCTAGTGGGCCCAAAAACGACTGACTCCTTTGTCCTTGAGATAGGAAAGAGTGGATGGTAAGTGGATGCTGTGTGCTTGTTACAAAAACCCATGTTTATCAAATATTTCTAATGTATTTACCAATTGAGAGCCAAAGAGCATAATAATTTCGTTTTATTGATAGATATAATTTTCTATTCTTCAGTGAGTGGAGACACATTTGTTGCGGGCGGCGAATATTCATTTTATGTCTGCACCTAGCCGACGGAAAGTGATATCCATCGGAAGAATGGCACGCTACATGAATATTTATGTGCGATTAAACCATATCTAAAGTTATATTATATTAATATAATTGTATATTAATGAATATCACAAGTTGTTAGTTATAATAAATACTTCAGTTATCATTATTTAGTATCAAATATTTGAAACTATGATAAGTAAAAATGTACATTATTTATTGGCATAATAAAAAATCTTAAACTGAAGACTTAAATTATCATATAGTCATATTACATGCGGTATAGTGCAAAGACCGCTAAGTGAATTTCTTTAAATACTGAATGGCTATACTTAGCCTTTGAGCGGAAGAAGACCAGCCTTCTTATCACCAACTGCAACGAAAAGTCGTGAATAGAGTTTTTTAAGGAAATATACCGCACGTAAACCTCACAAACCAATAGCCTCTACGGAAAATGGCACAAATATTTAGTCAACTCTCAGTAAGGTAAGTGGTTACTGTGGCCCATAAACATCTACATCTATCCTCATTTGTGAATCAAAATGCAGATGCGTTGTCAGCCTTGAGGACTAAGATGGGATGCCTCTTTTCCAGTTAAAAGGGTATCCAGTTCTCTACACTCACCATATGAAACACAGCAGCATTAAGCTGCTATTTTACGCTGGTATTCTGTGAGAGCGTGGTCCTTCCCCGGTCGAGCCGAACCATTCTTGCTACAATTATATTATAAATATAGCTGCAGCATAGCTTTACCACGTAGAAACCACCTCAGATTAATATATGCCACAAGGAACTGGGATACAGTGAAATCATCTGTTTTCATTTAAAATAACAATACTATTGTACGCTCATTGGCCAAATCAGCATTGTGCCACGCAAAAAAATATGTCAATAACGTTGACAGATGACAAAAAGTTAAAATAGATAGACGTCAGACGTGCGATCTTTTTCGTTTCGTTTGAAAAAATAAAGGAGTCAGTCGTTTTTGGGCCCACTAGAAATTTTAATGACCCTTAATGGTATGACATACAAAAAAAAGTTACCAATTTATTATAATAAATGGCCTATAGATTTTATGAATATCTAAACGGAATCCAGAAATCTAAAAAAATGAGTGGTTTTGATATTCCGTGTTCTGGTTAACGTAATATGGGAAAAAATGCGTGTAATGAATCATTTTTGCAGTTTCTATTAAAAGAAAAATGTTTTTTTTTTTACAAAGATAACTTATTATATACATATTATGTTTATACTTATTTGTATATTGTATATTTATTACTAAAAAGGGATACCACTGAGATTTTTATCCTATTTCTAAAAGTGTTAGCTTATATCATATAACATGGTTCAAAGACACCGTGGAACGAATCGCTATTTTGTCATTGACTTCCGTGCTGGGTAATAACCGACGGCCATATTATCATAATATAAGCATCATATCTATGTCTGTGCCGGCGGCCGGGTATTACTTTACGGCATTGACATTTGTCACGCTGCTGGTTTTTGTAATTATTTGTGGATTTCATCGCACTTTGCGAAGACAATAACTAGCCGAGACAGGAGCAGATGTGCACCAACTTTTATATTTGTGGATTTCTCAAGAGGTGAGTATCTTATCTTATGGAATGCGAAGAATTCAACTGTACAAAAACTACAATTGATTTAAAGTTTCAAACTTTTATGTGAAATATATCTTATTTTTGTCACTCTCGAAGTTCTAGTCCAAAAATATTACAATACGGAAACGAAAACTACTAATTTTCGTTTATAATGTATTACATTTTACTTTATTTTTACTGAATATTGAGATATGGTACAATTTTTTAGAAATAATAATAAACGACCCACACCCACAGACACTTAACGATCTATACATGTTTTAGTACTTAATTATTTTAAGTTTGTAAATATACTAATAAATATCCCTTCATATTACTAACAAATTCATATGTCAATGTCTAATCAATGCAACAAGTGTTGGATTATATTATACAGGTTAGCTAAATATTCCACATTATGTATTTAATTCGCCAATGACATTCGAAAATGAAAACTGACGAGTTTAATTAAAAGTATATGTGAGTGTATAATACAAGTTTACTTTTGCTCCTAGAATTTTGGAAAATCTATAATTTATGTTGAATTACCTAAAACAAATGACAAACACAGTTCTTATTAGTATGTTAAAAGGTTAAGTGTCAAAGTATTGAAGTGTTATATTATTGGTAAAATCTAATTTAATTAATAGATAAAATAAAATCACACAAAATATACACAAATCTATGTTAAAAGTGTCTGTCAGAGTAACTATATCCACAACCGTTACATCCTATCAAAAGCCCATTGATGCACATAGACCTTCCCTCAGATTTCCTCAAAGGAGGATACTTGCTATAGTTGCCATGCTTAGTAGACGAGTCGGCAACCACAGTTTTTTTTATTGGTAGTTGTTAATAGGAAGACGCTGCTTAAATTCAGAAGGAATGTACACACATTTCTTCTGAATTTAATATTTATAAATACAGATAACATAAAAATAAATGGATGTTATTAGGGAATACATGTTATCTATATCTATAAATATTAAATTCAGAAGGAATGTACACACATTCCTTATGCCTGTAACTGTAACTCCTGCCATTTCCAGAGCGGCATCAACAATTACTATAATAATATGCAGACCTTTTCTTTCAAAAGTTTTAAATTATTTCTTAAGCAAAAATTGTCTAGTAAGGGTTATTATACTACTAGAAAGTACATGACTGATAATAACCCCTGGGAATGAGGTGATCGCTACCATGCTGTTTCTAAATGTTTTCAAAACAATTGTATAAATTATTATATTGTAAAATGTGCTTTTTTTTTAAAAAAAAGTCTCGCTGGGTTTCTTGCTGGTTCTTCCCAGGACAGAGGTTTTTTGCGAACCAGCGGTAAAAGTAAAAAATGACTTTTAATAAGTATTATGTATTGTAATCTCTATTGAATAAAAATGATTCTATTCTATTCTGTAGCTAGTCATAAGCGTGCTGCTTCTACTTCCCGTCACTGTATTTTTAAGCTATGTAATCATTTATCTAGATTCTTAATACCTAAACTACTAAAAGAGAGATTGCTGATTGATAACTCATTTTATGTGCCACTGTGCGCTCGTTTTTGTGAATACCACTTAAATGAACCTCACAATGATTGGAATAATTTATGCACAAGTAGTAATGAGCCGGCACCAATGAAATTGTTTATTGCAATTTTAAGTGCTGAGTTACCACGTGCTCGACGGTGAAGGAAAACATCGTGAGGAAACCTCCATGTCTGAGAAATCAAAAAAAATATTTCGAAGACATGTGAAGTTCGCCAACACGCATTGGGGCAGCGCGGCGGACATTTCCTTGCCCTAAAACCCTCTCAGAAATGAGAGGAGACCTGTGCCCAGCAGTGGGACGTATATAGGCTGTAACAAGTAATAATGATGCATATTTATATAGTAATATAAATATGCATCATTACTAGTTGGTAGTTTTTGCCACAGTTGCTACGCTTGTGGCAACCAAAGCTTTTTGTGGTATTCTATAGGGAGATGTTGCTGCTTATCTCCTGGTAGCTTTATTTTACTCTGTTACGACTTTTACAACATCATACGGGACGAAACGCGATGGCAGTTGACGGAAGGGCTATAGAATATTTTACATTATATATTTAATTTAGGGAAGACCTATGTTCAGCAGTGAATTGTTGTAATGATGACGAATAATAATCAATAAAACTTGCAATTATTGTTGCTTATTTGACCTGTTTCTACTATGTGCCTTATTATAAATAAAGCGCCTAATTTATAAATAAACGCCGAGCAAGTTGAATAGATGCTCTCATACCTTTTCGTATCTCTTTCAATTGACAATCTCCTTTTTTTTTGTTTTTTTTTTGTAGAATAATTGTGACAAACGAGCGCGCGGTCCACCTGATGTTAAGTAGATGCTGTTGCTCATAGACATCTACATTTATCCTCGTTTTAGAATCAAAATGCAGATGCATTGTCACCCCTGAGGACTAAGATGGAGTGCTTCGTTTGTAAAAGGACCCTGGTTCTCTACACTCACCATACGAAACACAGGAGCATTGTTACTATTTTACGCTGGTAGCGTTTTCAGAGAGCGTGTCCTACCCCGTCGAGCCGTATCCGTACACAACTAATTTAAAACTTCTTCATCATTACAGTCCTACACAAGTCTACTGCTGAACATAGGCCTCCCCCAAGGAATTATACAAAGCACGGTCCTAAGCCATCTGCATCCATCGACTTTTTGAATGTCTTACCAGGTACGTCACTCCATCTAGAGGGTAGCCGCCCCACACTGAGCTTACCGGTATGAGACTGCTACTCGATAATTTTACATTTTAGCTTCAATTGTGGTTGGACGTAAACATGCTAATCACTCAACACATATTGAAAGAATGTCCTGGCACTGCACCTCGCGGCCTGTGATACTTATAATAGACTGCTTTAAGAATATGATGATTTTACAATAATAAACAATAAAAATGCAGTGACAATACAGTGTTTCTTTTTATCCTAACACATATAGTTCAAAACACCTTACATGCTATTTATTTTTCGTGGTTAATATCGTAAAAATCGGATATGTTACTATCCAGTCATTTTGGTTTTAATGGTGCTTGGAATGTAAACATGTTATTCAATCATTACATATTAATAACAATGTCCTGACACTGCACCTGGTGGCATGGTGGCATGTGTCACTTTTAATACTGCTTTAAGAATGTGATGATTTTACAATAACAAATACAGTGACAATACAGAGTTTTTTATCCTAACACGACCAGTTCAAAACATCTTACGTGCTATTTATTTTCTCAATCGCTGTAGAGGTAAAACTCGCAAAACACCCCTTAAAAGTTCACTGTTGGACGCACACATGTACCTAAAACCGTGTTACTGGTTGCAAATGATATTAGATAAATAAGTACATGTGTGCTTGTTTTTAGAATTAGTTGAGCATAGTTTTGGCTTACTTTTTGCTTCACTTGAATACATTTGAAATGTATTCTGTGCTTAGTATTCAATACACCACAATAAATAATAAATACAGTTAAGAATCAATACATCACTGCGTCTGTTTATTCGTACTGTTTACTCCGGTACTACTAAAAAAAATTCCATCCACCAAGTAGTACTTAAGAATTAGAAGATTCTACAACTTTTTTACACTTTTTATTATTCACAGTGCACTATTATAACATAGGATATCAATAAAAAACTATTAGACCGACGCCCGTATGGGATTTTAGGTTATAATGCGATTGCCGTTTGATTGTTATTTTCTCAGTATTCCCTTTATATATGGTACAACTAATATTACTATAGTAATCTAGAGATTATAAGGAATAAATCTAAATACATTTCATTACGAGTCATCACAGTTTTTGGTGAGCCCATTCTCCATACAAAAAGAAACTGTCTCCTTTCAATACCTTTCCTCAACGCATGATAGAACTCTCCGTTCCTAGTCTAATTATAAATTTAGTATCCCATTACATTTCACAAACGTTGGATAATCCTTCACCATTCAAGCTGCACTTCTCTGTAACTCTGAAAAAAACACCTAATAAGACTGCTTTTAAAAGATTGGTGCGTGAATACTTTTTAATGACATCAGACGTTAGTTAGTATGGACAATGTTATCATTTGGTTACCTTTGTTGTAAGTTTATTTTATATATCTATAATATTTGCTTGTATTTAAAATATGTATTTATATATATATATATATATATATATTATATATATGTTTTGTGTATGTGTGTACATTGTATTTTATTTTTCTTATTTTTCCTCAATTACAATAATGTTCCTTTATTATTGGCACCTATCACATTATTTCCACACGTCCCGGGTTGACTGCGAGAGCACGCCAAAAGGCATTAAGTCCGCCCTTTGTCCTTTAAGTTAAGGTGTAGGTACGATTAAGAATAAATAAAAATAAATAAATAAGTGCTGTGGCCCATAGACATTTGCATCTATCGTCGATTAGGAATCAAAATACACACGCATTCTCAAACACAGCAGATTTAACCTGCTATTCTAAGCTGAAATCCTGTGAGAGCTTAGTCGTTCCCCGGTCAGGCCGACCCATTCATGTTACAAATATATAGTTGCAGTATGGCTCTTTCACGTGTTGCTGTAATTTCTCTGTGACTTTTATTCTATAAAACATATGTGAAGAGTCTTACACAGCTAATCATATTATATTTGAAATATTTTTAACATTCTCATAATGTTACTCATAATAAAAAGTAAAAGCCGACTTCAGAGGACGGACGGTTCAACGTCGGTGCTTTTATTATTCTATACACTACGTCTTTGCACCAAAATACAATGTGAATATATTATCTTTTTAATTAATTGGATTGGGCTGTTACTTTTTAATGAAAGTAATTTTTTACCCTTTTGAGCGGACATAGAATAGGGTGTTACCACACCAATCGATCTATCGTCGATCGATGGCGTGGATCGACAGTGGAATGGATTAGTCGACGTCGATCGAACTGCTTGATTATTCGAGAACCAGCCCCACTCCACCGACCGCTATTTAAAACGTCGTCTAGATGAAATAAGCTATCTCTAGCTTTAAAAAATGGTCGCATCCAAGTCTTCTGCGTGTGCGTCTCTGTAGTAATAATACGAACAAGAGCGTACTGGCCAACAATAACGCGTCCACTTTTGAATACATTTTGAAACGTTCAAATGATGAGCCCTTAACTACTTCGATTAATTGTCAATCGACGTCGATCGATGATTGAATAACTTTTAATCGAGCAGTATCCGTCGATCAGCTAAAGCTACCACACCAATCGATTGACATCGATCGACGTCCATCAATGGCATCGATCGACGATCGATCTATTGGTGTGATAACACCCTAAGCAATACCACAATCTCAATATCGTCTAAATAGTTACATTAGAAACTTCATCCCTATTTTGCCACCATTAGAGGTGGATTTTTTTAATTAAATTTATATGGGACTATCCGGAAGTATAACCTATTTAATAAAAAAGAATCATCAAATTTGGTTTACAATTGACGATGATATCACGGAAAAATACGTACAGTCGATTTGATAACCTCCTCTTTTTTCGTCGGCTAATAACATAATATTAGAATTTAAATCACTCAAACAACACCCTTCGACTACAGACTGTGATGATCCTTATGAGAAAACTAAGTAATAAATTCTTGAAATTATTCTATTGTTATCGATTCTTAATGCGTCTGCAAATTTTCGAATTATTCGGACGATTGGAAGTGGATCAGAACTGATATATAAAATTCAATACATTCATAGGATATATTTTCATAGGTCAAGCTATTTAAAATGTATTAATTATAATATCTTTACAATAAATATTTCAATTAAATGTTTTAAAATATGAATTGCGCGATTGATTCTCCCAAAGAGAAAAATAAATTCCGTCGAACGTGTGAAAATAAAATTAACTAATTATGGCCTTAACATTGTGTATGACAGGTCAATAATTGAATGAATGCCTTTGATATCCAACCCCCGTCGTGATCGTTAGAGGAGAGAAAAAACTTTATTTCAATTTCCTTTAATTTAATTTTCCGTATCATTGAATATAAAAAATATGGTTTTAGCATTGTGAATAGTGAATAAATTACTTAATAGATTTCCATTATACTATACTTCAAATATTAAAAAGATATATTCGCATATCATTAAGAGGATATTTTATCGGCGTTTAGTCCATACTAACGTATTCCTTTGTTTTCTCTCTGGATAATGACACAAGACCATATTACATATTATAACAATATAATCTATATTTTCCACTGTTATGTTCCTTTAAATTTGTTTATTTCCGTTTATAATTATTTTAAAAACTAGAAACTTACTAAAACTGCGCAATTAAACAGACGCTTTTAGACATCCAGGGTTTCGGAGGAGGAAACAGGGGAATATGGGATGATAATTTCGTCCATATCTTCCATATCTTTGCGGGGGTATCGCCAGAGGTGACAGAGGGAAATGAAAATGGAGAGAGACAACCGCATCTTACAACTGCGTTTGCTAACCCTCCTGCCAAGTCTAGCAACTATGGCAATATATAGGCAATTTATGGGAACAAAACATATTTTTTTATAAAATGTTGCCGTTCTGCAATATTGGCCATTTCAAATCAAAATAATTTTTGTTTGTGGCAGTAACGTGGCACAAGCATCACGCAACATCAACGACGTTTACACAGCGAATACTACAAACGAACGCATCATCTGTTATTGGTTTTCCCGAATTTCAACCTGAAAAATCAACCCCGTGGTCGTCCGAAAACTATGGTCGATAATGACGAATTAAAGGCGATTGTGGAAGCTGATGATACTCAATCTACGGCTGAATTAGCAGCAGCTTTTGACGTTAGCATCAAAACAATGTTGGTCCATTTGCATCAAATTGGCAAAGTAAAAAAAGCTTGACAAATGGGTGTCCCACGTACTCAATGATCGCCAGCGCGAAGTACGCGTCGAGACGTGCCTTGCACTGCTCAACAGGCACAATAACGAAGGATTTTCAACCGCATTGTTATCTGCAACGAAAAATGGGTTCTGTTTGACAATCTTAAGTGCTCAGCAAGTTATTTGCATCTCGGTTCAGCACCAAAACAATGCTCTAAACGAAAACTTACCCCTAGAAAAGTGATTGTCACTCTATGGTGGTCTAGCGCCGGTGTGGTTCATCGCAGCTTCTTATCAAACGGGATGAGCATTATTGCAGATATCTACTGTGAAGAACTGAACACAATGATGGAGAAGCTCGTACTTATCCAACCAGTTTTGATCAATCGCTTGAAGAATTTGTTGCATCCCGTCCAGCTGATTTCTTCAAGAAGGGAATCCATAAAAAATTCATCACAGCTTTACAACTCTCGTCTTACTGACTGCATTAAACTTACAAGTTAATTATTGGGATGTTCTGTTAGTTTAAATTATTAAACAAAAATAAGATAGCTCGATTAGAGCAGCATGGCAAATCAACATATTAGAGCCAACTATTCCTTAAATGAAATTAGGTAGTTCACATCCAGTTTAATTTAATTCAACAAAAATTTTAGAAAGGCAAAATGTGTTTCTTTAGCAAACCGAGTTTATTTCGTACCGAGAATTTAATTATGTTTTAAAACCCTTTCTTTTAATGAAAGATGATGAAGATATTAAAAGGAAGGGTTGGCACTTATACCTATAATTTAATATAACGTTGGAGACGAGTGAAATTTATTTCCTTTAGAACATTAATTAACTTTATCAATAACATGTTGTTCTTAATTGAAATATATATTCAAATTAATTTCTTACGACAAAGTCTAAGATCTCGTATAATTCTATTGTGTTTTTGAAAGGCATGTTATCTATTATATTGAGTAATGGTATATAGCTCCTCATTTTATTATTTTAAAATAACCCTACACTGAATTTCTCTTTCCAGAACGTTTGAGCTTCTAGGGAATATTGCTACAAAAGTCTATAGATACCTGCTACTAACTTTAAACAAGAGAAAGACATTAATGAAATGCTTTACAGCATGTACTTCATACGACCGGAATACGTCAGTTATAGAACTACTACTTGCCAGTGGAGATCAGAAGGTAGGTACCAATCCAGACGGACTCCTAGGCGTAGAAGCAGACTACCTGATAAAGCATACTTATTAATTAATTTGGCGCTATCATAGTAATCGGGTTGTGAAATTTACATCTGATATAAAACTGTATAACCATCTGTCGTTTGTCACCAATTGTTTTCAGATATTTGTACCATCTTGGAAATGGAAGGTCTACTTTCAGGAATACCAATAATCATAGATTATCATACAGTAATACTAATGTAAGTTTTTAAACAATGCCAGTAAAATCTCAAAACATCCAAAAAAAATGCTTGAATATTTTTGATTAAAATTTTACATACCTACATTGTAGCATTGACAGTTCTGAAAAGAGAAAATATGCACACACACATACAATGGTAAGAGTACGGACAAGTAAAAAAAACTTTTTATTGTTTCTTTTATTTTAAAATTAGCATATTTAATACTCGTGCACAGACTATAGAAAGGTTTTTGCAAGTATTAAATTTTTTTTAATACTTGCAAAAATAAGTTGAAATGGTGAGATTCGGCACTTTTTTGTTAGCATCTCCTTGCTAGGTCGCGGCTACGCTACTAACACACGGTAAATGTAATATTTATTAAATTAATTGCTTTCTCGATGGAAATATTAATATTCAAAGAGAGTGTTGAGAACATATAAAGACTTAATTAAATTTTGACCTGTTAACAGAGCGAAAGAAAGATTGCATTATAAATAGTGAATGAAGTTAGATTTATACATAATTAGCATAATATAATATAAATATATAATAATATGTACTAAATATTAGAGTTAGAATTTTCTGTTCTAAAAACTTGACATTTATTATTTATGACAATTCTGGATACATGACACGACAAATAATGTTTGGTGAATTGTCATTATCATCATCTTCATCATCAGCTAATAAAAGTCCACTGATGGACTCTCCCATTGTAGAAAGGGTTTTCCTTAATCGTCATGCTTGGCAGGCGGATTGATGATAGCAGTACCAGACATCTCGCGCCTTTACCGCTGCAGCCAGTCGTCGGTCTGGTTATAGTACGCCTGTCATGAACGATATAAGTTAAACCGTCTAATTTAATTATTTATTTAACACTTTTTGTACTAAAGGTACAAACGGTGGACTTAATGCCATATGGCATTTTCTACCACCCAACCGGAAAGTTAGTGGGAGAAGTGTGTAGGTACTGCAGTGGGCTAGGGTACTAAATGCTAAAAAGATGCCAATACCGCCATCTATCAGCACCTTTGGCATTTCCCATAGTCGCCTCTACGATACCCACAGGACAAAATTGGGTAATGAAATCTCATACTCTGCCATAATAATGAAAGTCTTTATCTAGGTCCTTTACTATTCCACGCATTCGAACCAAGCAGATTGTTCCGTCTTTCATAATGCGTACAGCTAGGGAGTGAAATAATTTACTGGCGCGTCTTTCTGTCCGATTACAAATTGGATTATCTTTTTTTTTTAAATCTGGGTTGGAATCCAAGTTCGATTATAAATGACTTTAAGGCAGGAGAGTAGGCTTTCGTTACGCTAAGACAGTGCTATTTACCACCTTTTGCTTCATCACCAGTTACCACCAGATGGAATTGTACTCAAGCTGATTTATATTAGGTTATTTTTTGAAATATACATATTACTGTACTCAAAATCGTTTTATTGTTAGCTATGTATATAAAATATAACATTTTTTTACTGTTGATAATACATTTTTATAATAAATCGTGTACAATTTCTGGCTTCGCTCCAGTCAATTTGCGTTATGGGAAATTTGAAGCCAATTCAGGGAATAAAGTTAGGCGTTATCAGATAGCATATATAGTGAAGGTAATTTAAAGAGGTAAATTGAAATCTAATGGAAGAATTGATGGAGGAACGAACCAAACGAAAAAAGAATAGGGTTGTTAGAGATTATAGTACAAAAAATTGAAATAAAAGTACCAAGTATTATACCATTTTGAAATATAAATGAATTGCGCCAACTTTTGAATACAGTTGCCAGGTCCATGTGGGTAATTCTTTTTTACAGGGTGAAGGGTCCAACTTGCTCGATAAAACTTTAATGTTACATTTTTACACTTTTACGAATTTATGTATTTATTTCTACCAAAGCGTAATAATTATTGAAAAATAAAATAGAAAGTATAGTAGGCATATTATTAGGCTATACAAAACAGAAAAAAAAATTAAAATCGGTTTTCATTTGCAGCTGCAGCATCAAAAATACTGACGCAAAGGGTGATTTTCTGGAAAATTTATAAATCAGCCTTTATCTTTTAAACCACGCAACTTGGGTATAGAACTTAATTTTTTTTTGGAACAGTCCTTCTATGGTCTACAACCCCCTTTCGGTTGATCATTACGTTCTGGGACACCTTGTATAATCGGAATCTCAGAAACGGCTCCAACGATTTTCATGAAATTTAGTATGCGGGGGTTTCGGGGGCGATAAATAGATCTAGCTAGGATTCATTTTAGAAAATGTCGTTTTATCAGTGTTTTCAGGCAATGAAAAAATGCTACAATATCATTAGAATACGAAAGTAAATTTTATCACCATCTACAAGGTTATAAAAGCTCAGTTGGGAAATGGGGCGGACCGAAACCAGAAGACCCCGGTTCGAGTCCAGATGTCTCCAGTTCGATTATTTTTTCCCTTTTTTTTTCAAGTTCCTTCTTTTGTGAGAAAAACTATTACTGGAAGCCCTTTATCAACGCATCTAATTCGTATCTAAGTATATTTTCTTAAAATCACGAAAAAAAAATGACCGAGCTTTAAAAAAGAATACGGTAGTTAAGATCGAAAAATATTATTCATATTTCATCAGTATGTAATTCGTATCTAAATATAATTTCCAAAAAACACGACCCACAAAAAAAATATTATATTTATAGGTATTTTTTTGTAAATCGTGTTTTAACTTTAACTCTAAAAGTTACTAATATTTATGACAGTAAAAAACTTAATACTAAAATTATCAAACAGCCTCCTTTCCCGCAGTCTACTACCTAGAACGCAGACTGTCTTTTCTCGCTAAATGGCTATAATTAACCTTTGGCTGGAAAAATAATCAGTCCTCTTGTCTTCTAAAGGAACTGTATATAACACAAGTCAAGGATACAGTTCCTTTTTGAATTTTGATGGACTGTATCGATTCCCACGGACTGAAAACCTCTAAAAACTACACAGATATATAACATTCTTCATTCATTTCTTCTTTTTTTTACTTCAATAACAATCTAATTGAAGTAAAAAAAAAGAAAATTAAAAAAAAAACTTTTACGTACAACTTAAATTAAAAAATTTAAAAACTCCAAAAAGAGCTGATAATTTTCAAACAGCTGAACAAATTTTCTTGAAACATAGCTTCTTAGCTATGTTTAAAGCTATGGTTCAAGGTGTCTTAACGAAAAAAAAAAACTTAATGAAAATCGGTTCATCTGTTCAAGAGTTATGATGCCACCGATAGACACACAGATACACGGATACACAGGTACACACTACAAACTTAAAACACCCCTCCGAAAATGTCCGGGATAAAAAAGACCCACAACGTACATAATTCAAAGGTAGGTAGGTATAATGATTCAAATCGTGGAAGTGGATATGTTAATTTTTGTAATGTCTATAACATTAATAATACTGTAATAATGTAAATGTACATGTGAATATTTGCATGTATTTACAGCTTACATAGCAAGTATATTCACATAACCTTCAATTACAAACTACAAAATTTCTCAATTAATTAAACAAGAATGAATGAATGAATGATTTTTTTATTCAATATTGATTACATAATAATACTTATTGAAAGTCATTTTTTATTTACCACTGGTTCGAAAAATACCTTTGTCCTGGGAAGAACCAGCAAGAAACCCAGCGGGACTTTTTTTTTTTAAACATATTTCACTTAACAATAATTTTGTTTATACAATTTTTAAATGAATTTTCATAGAACCAGCAGAATACATATTACCTTTTAAAGTTTATATATCATAATATTATTTATTATATTGGTCTTAACTCACTGATCCTGCAGGTAACTTGCTGATTTTTTTAATTATTTTAAAGTGGTTTTTGTCCAAGTAATTATTTAACTAAGGTTTGATTTATTTAAAGTAATAAATAATGATGTGAGTTAATACTCAAAATTCGCGTAATGTAGTCGATTTTTGCTTCAACCCCTTGTAAGGTATAATTTTTTTATAATTACCCTATTGTATCTGCAATAGTCCAATTGTATAGCGTAATTTCATAATTGCTCGTCCAAGTGCGGTAGCTCTATAATTGTGTCTACGAGTTTAATAGCTACCTTACGTTGCTACTATTTAACGTTCATGTCCTGCTTAAAATAGGCAGCGAAACTTTTGTTAAGTCATTACCACCATAATTGAAAATATGTATATGGTATTCAATGGTATAGAAACAGGAATGATTTACGTTGATGCAGCTAAATTATGGTTGTAGCACGAATGGGTCGGTTCGACCGGGGATGTAACACGCTCTCACAGAATGACAGCAAAAAATAACAGCTTAATGCTACGTGGAATACCATCTTTGCCCTCAGGGGTGACAATGCATCTGCATTTTAATTCTTAAACGAGATATCTGTATCTGTAGATAGGCTATAGGCCACAGCATCTAATTACCAATAGGTGGACTTTGTACTCGTTTGTCACCTTATATTATAAAAAATATAATTTTAAGGGATTACCTTCACTATGTATGCTATCTGAGAACGCCTAACTTTATTCCCTGAATCGGCTTCCCAGAACGCAAATTGACTGGAGCGAAGCCAGAAATTGTACACGATTTATTATAAAAATGTATTATCAAGAGTAAAAATATGTTATATTTTATATACATAGCCAACAATAAAACGATTTTGTGTACAGTACTAGTTAAATTTAAAAAAAAACCTAATATAAAGCAGCTTGAGTACAATTCCATCTGGTGGTACCTGGTGATGAAGCTATAGGTGGTAAATTGCACTGTCTTAGCGTAATACTGTCTATATGTATAAACTAGAAAAGTAAAATATTATCCACATGCGAAATTTCACCTAAATCTTAAGAGCTGTTTCTGAAAATCCAATCACTTAATATATGGCCCTGTTCATTCAAACAAGAATTGCTCGCTTAATGTATTAATAAAATATGAAATACATATTTAGAGGCGTCATAGATAAAATTTATCTGAAACTATGTTAATTTATGAGTACGCTATAATAGTTAAATTTTACTGATATTATGTAAAAGATACCAAGCATGATTAAATGCGCCTGCGATTAATTTAACATAAATGGAAAACTATGATAAAGTTAAAACAGTTTCCTCCTTTATTGAGTAGATATAAACAGTGAAAATTTACTTTATTACCTCTTTTGTGTCTCTGAGTGTCATAAAAGGCGACTATAAGAAATTCAGTGCATCGAAATATCGCCATCTATAAAGATTTAGATACCGGTATTTGCTATGTTACCGTTACAGCCTATTACAGTAGGGAGGGTAATCGATGGCGAAATAATCGATTATTTCAAATGTGCCGATGTCAATTAATCGATTATTAACAATAAATATATCGATTAATCGAAGAAAAGTTCAAGAATTTTCATTAAAATAGATTAGATAGAGGCTGCGATGTGTGAAATAATGTATTCTTGATAAATTTAAACAATAAAGTTATCCAACAAATAAAATGAATTAAATTCTAAAAGAAAAATAATTTATATATTTATTTATTGAATTTTAAACAATATTACTTATCATTGTCACATATTAAATCACACTATTATTGACTTTCATCTATTGATGATAAAAGAATTAACATAGAAAGATGACAATCAGTAGCGATCAGGCCAGCCTCTGAAAATATTAGGTCCTTACATATGAAATTAGCGTTTTGTCGTACTGACCACTTTGATCTGAGATATCTCCTCTTTGGTTAATAATTCCAAATTCAAATTTATAAATTCATTTAGCTAGTACATTTGAATTTTGAAAACAGTCATTTATTTGTTTTTTCCTCATAATTTTTTTCTTTGGCGTCGCTTATTACCGCACAATGGAAAACATGAAATATCGGTATATTTACGAGTACGAGTTTTACCGTGGCATCAATGCTGCAGAAACAGCTCGAAGGATTAATGATGTGTACGGCGCTGGTGTCGCAAAAGAAAGCACGGTATGTTTTTGGTTTCAACGTTTTCGTTCTGGAAATTTCGACCTTCAGAACCAACCCCGTGGACGTCCGGAGAACAAAGTGGAAAATGAAGAATTAAAGGCTATTGTGGAAGCGGATCCATCACAAAGCACTTCAGAGATAACTGCAGGCTTCGGGGTAAGTGATTAAACTGTATTAATCCACTTGAAGCAAATCGGGAAAGTAAAAAAACTTGAACGATGGGTACCTCATGAATTGAGTGAATCGAACTTGCAAACACGCGTCGACTGCTGTGTTACTTTGCTCAACCGACACAATAATGAAGGGATTTTAAATCGAATCATTACTTGCGATGAAAAGTGGATACTGTACGATAATTGGAAGCGCTCGTCGCAATGGCTGAACCCTGGAGACCCAGCCAAATCCTGCCCTAAACGAAAATTAACTCAGAAAAAGTTACTTGTGAGTGTTTGGTGGACTAGCGCCGGTGGCATTCACTACAGTTTTCTAAAATCTGGACAAACGATTACGACAGATATTTATTGTCAGCAACTGCAAACCATGAAGGAAGAACTAGCTGCTAAACAACCGAGATTGGTCAATCGCTCTAGGCCATTGCTGCTTCACGACAATGCAAGACCACACACTGCACAAAAAACAACCACTAAGTTAGATGAGCTACAATTGGAATGTCTGCGACATCCACCGTACTCTCCGGCCCTTGCTCCAACAGATTACCATTTTTTCTGGAATTCGGACAACTTCTTACAAGGAAAAAATTCAACTCCGATGCGGTAGTCCAAACCACCTTCAAAGAGTTTATTGATTCTCGCCCCCATAGTTTTTTTAGTAAAGGGATCAATGAACTACCTATGAGATGGCAAAAGTGCACAGATAACAACGGTGCATACTTAGATTAATTAAATATATTTAACAAAAAAAAAATTGACTTTATATTCCTCTCGTACAAAACGCTAATTTCATATGTCAGGACCTAACAGTATTTCAGAAGGAACCGATGTTGAAATAAAGGACAAGTTTTTAATGACCGCTTTATAATCAATGAAGTGTCACTCCCTTTGCAACAAAGAAAATTTCCAAACTAAAACTAGCCACGAACAACAAACCAAAAAAACAAAACCACACATTGTTTTTGTCGAATTAAACGTCCAATGACCAAAGAATAAGAGGTCATTGGAAACATCAAAAACGTTTTTTCTACTTGAAGTGAGTCTAGTCAATGGCAAAGATATTGATCATACAGCCAATGTTATCAATTTTATCTAATATCGCGAAATATCGATTATTTGGCGTAAAATAATCGATTTAATCGATTATTTTCATTTTAGATTAATCGATCGAGTTGCAAAAATTCAACAAGCCATTAAACGATCATTCGATTAATCGAATCGATATCGAACATCACCATATTTATCGCTATATTCTACAGAAACAGAAACAGAAACAGAAACTTTTTTATTCAATATAGATTATAAATAATACTTATTGAAAGTCACTCTTTTGTTTAATTACCACTGGTTCGAAAAAAAATCTCTGTTCTGGGAAGAACCAGCAAGAAACCCAGCGGGACTAAATAACAGCTTACAATCATGTATGTTACACAATTAACCACACAAAACAAATTAGAAATAGCTTGGTAGCGAACACCTCATTCCCAGGGTCTTTATCATCCATAAATTCTTTAATATTATAATAACCCTTTTATACAAACTATGTTTAATAAAGTTTTTGAATTTTGAGCAGGTCGAATTTTGTATATTTTCTGGGATTTTGTTGTAAAAGCGTATACATCGCCCCAAGAATGAATTACTGACTCGGTGGAGTCGAGTAACTGGTACTACTAGCTTGTGTTTGTTCCTAGTATTTACAGAATGAATATCACTTATTTTTGTATAACTACTTTTATTTTTGTGTACGTACATTACATTTTCATAAATGTATTGAGAGGCCAAAGTTAATATATTAATTTCCTTAAATTTTTGTCTGAGCGACTCTTTAGGTTTTAAATCATACATTGCTCTTATGGCCCTCTTCTGTAAAACAAATATAATTTCAGTGTCAACCACGTGTCCCCATAGCAAAATACCATACAGCATTATGCCATGGAAATAGCTAAAGTAAACTAGTATAGCTGTTTCCACATTGGTAAGATTTCTAATCTTTTTTACAGCATATGCTGCAGAACTAAGTCTGCTTGCTAACTTTGATATATAGGGGCTCCATTGAAGCTTCGCGTCTAGTGTTATTCCAAGAAAAATGGTGGTATCGACAAGACTCAGTTCCTCCCCATTTAAAATTACATTAGTATTTAATTGTCTGACATTTGGAGTCATGAACTTCATACATTTCGTTTTAGTGCTATTTAAATGCAAGTTATTAACATTAAACCAATTTACTAATTTAGATATAGCATTATTTACTTCGTCATATTTTAATAGTTCGTTTCGTAATGTCGTTTTAATTTGAAAATTAATGAAGTGTCATCAGCAAATTATACTATATTATGGTTATCCCCTACTATGAAAGGTAAGTCATTAACACCCTCAACGCCAGTGTATCATTTTTGCACACGCTTGTTAAAACATAGTGTATCAAAAATGATACACACGACCTATTCCGTTCAAAGCGTTGTGTACCAATAATGAACACGCTTTTCATAGATTTTGTACTAGAAGTAATATCCTCTGGCCTGGACGATTGGTTTGCTATATTTGGGATTGGGTTATGAGACATATACCAAAAAATATTCGTACTGGAAAATTGAAGGTGAAAAAAAAAGTCATGAATTAGTTTCTACATAATTATATTAAGAAAACAACTACAAAGAAAGACACAAAATAAGATTAATTGCTAATGAGTTTTGTTGAAACATTGACGACATAAAAAAAAAATTACACACTGAACATTTTGTGTATATTTGGGGTGCTTTTTTATTTTTTCCTGCAATTTGTATTCCTGTCCTCCCATAAATTTTATAGCACTCCAAACAACGACCTCGAACTTTCTTATCGTTTACAATATTTTGGACCAAATAATGCTTGTCGTCTGGTCTCGATCGTGAAGGTCTGTCAACATTCGTTGCAGAACTTCTCTCCAGCAACGCATCGATCACTTGTTCACGAAATTCCGTGATTGTGAGTTTCTTTTGAAGTGAATATTCGCTGTAAAGGAAATGGGCATTTACTACACTTGTTCCCCAAATTATTTCAAATGCTAATTTGTGATACCATTTGGTGCAGCGTCGTAAGGCTGTACCATACGTGGCCATTTGGTCGCTTATATCTATAGATGATTTACCTTTATTGTAGTCAGCTATACATTTGGGTTTAGTGTGCATTGCGTTCGTATTTCTGCTATTATTTGGCACCATTTCAAGAGCAGACGTTTTCGTGGTAAGCATCCGTACGTCGCGTTTATCACGCCAGTTCAGAACAACTATGCCTTCATTGCTCTGCTTTGCAGCCATTTCTCCTCTCTTCAATTTGGCCTGTACCACTTCCTTTGGTAAATATTTTCTATTAGCCCTTAGAGTTCCTACTAGATGGGTTTTTCTATTACGCAAACGTAAGGCGAGAGGAACACTGGTATAATAATTGTCTGTGTACAATGTTCTTCCTTCATCTAAGAGATCTTCTGCCAAAGACATAACTGTTTTTTCTGAGACTTCAGTTTGCGGGTCTCTAGATTTGCCACAGTAAACAGACAAGTTCCAAGTATATACTTTTTCGGTACATAGCTTGAATACTTTGATACCGTATTTTGCACTCTTATTGGGTATATATTGCCTAAACAAAAGTCGTCCGCGCCAAGGTATCAGCGATTCGTCGACACATATTTTTTCTCCCGGTATGTATGTTTTCTTGTAGTTATTTATAAACTTGTCAAGTATATCTCTCAACTTGTAAAGCCGGTCATTTGGGTCAGCTAACGTATTATCTGAGAAGTGAATAAATTTGAGAATCAACTCGAATCTGTTCCTAGGCATTACAGTTCGTGCTAATGGAATATTGTAGAGCTTATGAACGCGCCAGTAGTCTTTTATCGATGGCAGCTTCACCAATCCCATCCAACCAATGAGTGCGAGAAATTTTTTCATTTCATCCAAGGTAACAGGAACCCAGGTATGTTGCCTAGAACCTGAAGGAATATCATTTGACAGTAGTTGCTGCGTGGCGTATAAATTCGTTTGGTCTACAATATGCTGAATAATGTCGTTAGTCATGAACAAATCGAAATAGTCTATTGGCGAAGCATTAGCGAGAATGCCTGAGTATATTTCTTTGAAGCCTGAAATAGGCCCGGTATATTCCATGGGCGTTGGACCTTCTTGAGTAGGCATGTGCCACTCTATTGAGTCGAGTTTTTGTTTTAGCCACTCGGATGTTGTACCAGAGAGACTTGGCTCGTTATTACCAGTAGTAAGAGTAGTTGCAGATGTACTTGAAATACTAATTGCAGCAGATGATGTACGGCATATTATAAGCGTCCAAATCTGTATTACCTATTCTTCTTGCAGAAATCCTCCTCTGAACTTCAGGTAAAGGGGGCAGGTCACTCTCAGTGAAGGTCGATGCTCGCCTAAAAGATAAAGGTGGATTCCAACTTTCGTTAGCACTGTCACTCTCCGAACTAGCCGTCGCATTACCGTCACTTGGATAATAATCCGGATCATACAAAGAGTCGTCACTTTCGTAGTCCATTTTGATTCACTTTTCTCACTCACGTTATTTACGTTTTATAGAATATCCTATAACAAAACAAAAAAGGAGTTATAGAAAAAGACAGTTGTTGTTTTTCTAAACCTCCTTTTTTGTGATTTCTTCGTGTTTGATCTGAAACAAATATAAAATAATCAAATAAACTAAAACATACCGTGTATCAAAAATGATACACATGGCCCACGAGATTGGTTAACATAGAAATGTCTTTCATAGGCCAGTGTATCATTTTTGATACACATTCTTGAAATCCTGAAAAATGAAAGGGGTGACAGCTGGGTAAAATATAACAGTAAAAAATATAAAAAAATGCATATTTAAGCAAAAAAAAAAATACATTATTAAAAAAATGAAATTTTAAGAGATTGGGCTTGGCGGTGAAGGTGTTAATATATACAAGAAACAGAAAGGGGCCGAGAATTGAGCCTTGAGGCACACCCATTTGTACTATCAACCCGGAAAAGCTCATACTATAAATGACAACTTTTTGAGTTCTGTTACTTAAATATGAAACAATTAATTTTAGAGCATTACTTCTTACACCGTAGTGTTGTAGTTTCCTGATTAATGTTTCATGGTGAACACAATCGAAGGCTTTGGATAGGTCACAGAATATACCCAAAGCATCCTGTGAATTCTCCCATGCATTGAAAATATATTTAATCAGCTCAACACCAGCATCAGTTGTCGAGCAACCCCTTGTGAAACCGAATTGATTTTTATGAAGTAAATTATTAACATTAAAAAAAATTAACATTTGATCAAGAATAATTTTTTCAAAAATTTTACTTAGTGTTGGCAGTACAGAAATGGGTCTAAAATTGGCGGGGTCTAATGTACTACCAGATTTAAAT
Source organism: Parnassius orleans (assembly GCA_029286625.1). Taxonomy (NCBI): domain Eukaryota; kingdom Metazoa; phylum Arthropoda; class Insecta; order Lepidoptera; family Papilionidae; genus Parnassius; species Parnassius orleans. The sequence continues at coordinate 28,100 of JAGSMP010001130.1, forward strand.
AAAGGTATTACTTTACTATGCTTCATCAAATCAGGAAACACACCATATTCAATACTAGTATTAAAAATAATAGCTGGTTGAGGCGCGATTATATCGATTATAGACGCAATAACTTTAACGGAAATGCCCCACAGATCCGCAGTTTTCTTAGCATCAATAGTTTTAAAATATTTTACAATATCTTTTGATGACATTTTATGAAATGTAAAATTCTTTGTACACGCATTTACATTTTGTTTAAGCAATGATTCGGCGACGGCAGGAGAAGAATTCAGTGACATAGTGCTTAAGATCGGAATATCCGTAAAATACTTCTCAAAAACCATTGCAACATCCTGATCTGATTCCGTTAATTTGTTGTTAAAACTCAACCGGTAGTTTGAATTGCGAAAGTTGACCTTACCAGTTTCACTATTAATTATACTCCACGTCATTTTAATTTTATTAGAAGTCGTCTTAATTTTGTTGCTCAAATGCAAAGACTTGGCTTTTGGAGCACACTCCTTTAAATATTTTTGAATATTTTTTAACATATTCCCTAAATTCGACGCTAAGGTTATATGACCTTTCATGGTAAAGTTTATATAACCTTTGTCTGCTCTTATGGACTCCTACTGTCGCCCATTCATTGAAAGCCTTCCGACTGTTCAAGAAGAACGTTTTAGAATTAAAAATATTATCAAATTCATTGCAAATAAGTTTAAACACTGTTCCATACAAAAAATTAGGATCATTTTAGTATGAAAGTGGTGGAAGTTTCTTCACTATGTTACTTCTAAAGTTCTCCAAGCGACGTGCATTTACAGGAACAAACACAATTTTCTCATCTACTTGCTTTTTGTGAACATAAGGTAACGAAACTAACTGTCCACAGTGATCAGAACTCAATTTTTGAATTATACATTTATGCAACGGCTTAACATTTGTAAAAATGTTATCTATACATGTTGCACTACATTCAGTAATACGCGTTGGCTCTAAAAATAAATTAAAAAGACCATATGATTTAAACAATGATCTAAATTTAATATTGGTGGAGGAAGCTTCTAGGAGATTGATATTAAAGTCTCCACATATTACAACAGATTTATTCTGTTTATTAAGCTTAACAAAAACTTCCTCCATATTTTTTTCAAAAGTATTGTATATAGAACGTGGGGATCTGTAGACGCTCACAACAATGAGGTGCTCAAACTCAACACATGCCATTTCTACAGTTCGCTCAACAGAGAGGCTCACAATATCTTTACGTTCCTTACATGATAATAATTTACTAGGTAATATTAACGAGCCACCTCTTAAAACCGTTTCTCTATTGAACGAACTGACCACCTGGTGATTACTGAAATTAAACATTATGTTATAAGCTTTTAACCAATGTTCAGTAATACATAAAATATGAATATTGTTGATATTTAAGAACAATTCAATTTCTAGCTCTTTGCCTATCATGCCTTGTATATTCTGATGCACCAGGTGTAAACAATTTTTATTATCACTCTGTGGAGTCATACAATGAAGGTTTTGTTAGCTACATTCTAAATTATTTAAATTATTATAACTGCTAGAGATTACCTCTATTGTCTCATTTTCTAATTTAAATTACTTGGAACTAATTCCAAATTACATATTAAGTCATTACACTGCTCAAAAGAAGCAGATGTCGGTGTAGCCAAGTCCTTGGCTGAGTTAATATATAAACAATAAGATAGCACATTTGCTATCTGTCTTAAATTATATTTGGATAGGTAATACCTATTTCTAGTCAAAAATTTCTTAATTAAATTATTTATGTCTATTAAATTAATTATATTATTATAATTATAACAATTAGATGTCAAGTTTATATTGTTATTAAATGAAAAGTTATTCATTAATAAATTTAAATTGTATCTTATTTTATTTTCCTGTGGCCAAACCTGTATGTAAGGCAATGTAAACAAGTTAATTTTATGTACTGCTGAACATAAGCCTCCTCGATAGATTGTCTCACAGGGGGTCATTAGTCATAGTTGCCACGCTTGGCAAGCGGGTTGGATCGCAGTTTTTTTTATTGCATGCCTTAAGCGTGAAGCGCGTAGGATGTCCTACTAGGGCCTAAAAATCACGATTCCAACGTTTTGTCGCATGTAATCATATCTAACAATCATATTGTACATAATAAATGATATAAAAAGCACATTATCAGAAAGATTGTTAAATCATCTCCTGATTTGTTTCCCTCTGTCGCCTCTTACGACACCCACGGGATGATAAGGAGAAGTGGATATTTTTACATTGTCACTACACGGTATAATTTTCTATGTAGAGAGCGGTATTTATAGGAGTAAAACGTTCTTAAAATTCAGCATGACATTGAATCCACCCGGCAAGCGCAGTGAATACGAAAAAAGCTCATTCAATCGGGGAGTCCTACGTTCAGCAGTGGTGTATTACGGACTCATAGAGAAGAATAATTTTGGAAAAACAATTTAAAATTAAATGCAATTTTGACAAGTTAAAGACACTTGATTAGTATATTCAAATAAAAGACCAGGAAATTATTCAGTAATAAATATTCATAGATACGATTTACATCAGCTAGACCCAGCATTCAGTATTTAATCGAAAATTTGAAGAGAATAAAATCTTCAGAAACAGAAGTGAGACAGCTTTTTTTATTTCTACCGCTAAAAAGCAATGCTTTTACCACTGTGATCCGAGGGATATAAACAGAGAGTATAATTACAGATGTGAGATGTTCACTTTTTTACTTGAGAATTGGAGAAGTATTTGAAAACACAGTTTTTTTACTTTAGAAATAGAGAAATGGATGAACATGCCTGATGGCCACGCATACCTGGCTCGGTGGATACAGCTCCGAGTAAATAATGCTTGATTTCTCTTTTCATCGTAAATTTCACTACCTTATTTACCCTTGGAGTTGTTTTCTAAAAGGGTTTTTAGTCATTACTGGAAATGAGCGTTGTGGTTTCGCCACAACTCATGCTAAGAGATGACCTTTTTTGGTATGCCTTCGACGCAGAAAGCCAAATTTATTAAGTTTACATATTTTTATTATAAACTAGCTGTGCCCGCGACTTCGTTCGCGTGGAATTAGTACTTTTGCTATTATAAGTGACAGCGATTAATTTATAATTTTAACTGTCGCGAAGACCTAGAAAGACTAAGGAGATAATCACTTATCTGGATAAAACATTCAGTTAGCCAGTCATTCAAACAAATTTAACAAACGAACAAATAGACGGGCCCACAAACAAACCAAGACATAAATTGGGCAAACTATACGCTTATTTCATATTGTAAATAAACAACAAAATAACTGCAATAACGATATCCCCAATATGCTCCCGAATTTCTCTAGCCAACACTTTGTTCCCATACAACAGATAAGAGCTTGCCCTAAATAAGCAAGCTCCATCACCAATTATTAGTACTGTGTTATGTTGTACCCATAGACTTAGCATATACCTGTGGTATGTTGCACCCATAGACTTAGAATATATACGCCAGTATATTCTAAGTCTATGGTTGTACCCATACAGTATATTTAAAAAAAAGTGAAAACTACAATCCAATGCCTACCTAAAATTAAGTACCTAATTACACATACAAAATGAATGAAATAAACTAAACTCTTTTGATCTAAAAGTAATAGGTTTTCTATCAAGAAATTCTCAGTAGCAGCCCAGAGTCAAGATTTTAGCAGTGTTTCATCCCTGTGCTACTGAAGCACGTGAAGCCGTTGGTTCTACGTCGGATTACCGTCTCATCAGACTATGAGAGTGAGGGAATAGAAAGTATACCTGTGCTTGCGCACACAATCGTGATCCATAATCCTGTCCTGCGTCATTAAAGTATAATGTACTCTCTTGGTACTTACGTACGTACTATAGAACACTATTATTCTTTACCAAAAGCTCGTATAATGTTACAATATCCTGCATAAATGGCTATTCTACCTTGAGACAGGCCGCCATGGCCGAAAATCGGCCTAAAGGATATTTTTGATGGGTATGTTAGAAATAATCCAAAATAAAAATAAAATAATTAAAAATTCAGGTTATAAATGCTTAACATTTTAATAGTCAATCAATTAAATACTTACATACTAGCAATACAAATATAAGGCATAAAAAAGTAGAAAAATTACATTTAAAACCTTTTTTATAACCTATGGTGCTAACAATACCTTCTTTTAATTCAGCGCAAACGCCATCTAGTTGCAAATTGCAATTATATTAACCTGTACACAATGATAAATAGACAACTTTGCTGTTTTGTATCAAAAATATCCACCTTTTAAGGGGTTAATAGTGGTAGATTATTATATTTCTAAAATAGGTACCTATTATTCATAATTTCGTTTTACGAATTTCCCCACAACCGTGCAAAAAATAACTATTATTTTCACGCAAACTTTGTACCCTCGTCTTAACAACTTAGGTAAGATTTTAGGAAAAAAAAAAAAAGTATGTCATAATTTAACTTCAAAAGCATTCGTAGTAAATTTTCAAGTTACTGTTACGAGCTTGGGGTTCGAGACAATTAAAAACTGTAGAGTGAATTACCAAAATTGACACTTTAATTACAGAACACTAATTAAAACTTAAAACCACACTAATAACAAAACACAATTGTATTACTGATCACTTTAGTTCGCAGTTGTATCGCTTCGAAGTATTCGCTTGTATCGCCAATTCAACACTGCCCCCTGCTAAGACATGCTCGTCCCGAGCATTATCGGCCCCATAATAACGCGCCAGTCGATCCACATGGACGATCTTAGGAGTACCTCTTGCACCTTTCTGTATCCGGTAGGGTACGTCATTGATCCTTGTCACAATCCGGTACGGTCCGTCCCATCTAGCTTGAGGCTTAGGTGATTTCCCTTTGCTGCGAACTGGATTGTGCAACCACACTAGTGAACCTTCGTCGAACGCTTTGTTGTTTATTTTGCGGTCATACCGGGTTTTCATCTTTTCAGACATTTACTGGCTCGATTGTCTGACGTGCTCATAAATGTCATTCATTTTGTTCCGCAAGTCATTTGCATAATCAGTTATACTGCGTGGGGCATCAGGTAGTATTCCGGTGATCAGGTCTGCAGGCAGCCTTAATTCTCTTCCAAAATTTGCAAAAGCTGGTGTCACTGATGTACTTTCGTGTACTTGCCAATTTTCCACAACTTTTGCTAGGTACCTCCCCAATGTCTGATTAAATCGTTCTGCCATTCCATCAGATTATGGGTGGTAAGAAGTTGTTCTTGTTTTATGAGTACCCATAAATCGGCAAGTTTGATGGAATATTTGTGACTCAAAATTCCTACCTTGATCGCTGTGAATCTCTAAAGGTACTCCTAAACGACAGAAGACTTCATGAACTAGTTTATCTGTAACTGTTGAAGCTTCTTGATTTGGAATGGCGAAGACTTCTGGCCACTTAGTGAAGTAATCCATCACAACCATGAAATACTTGTTACCACTTTCACTTTCTGGAAACGGCCCCGCAACGTCATGGGCTATCCTCTCCCATGGTGCTCCAACATTGTACAATTTCAATGCACCTCTACTACGAGTCTGAGGTCCCTTTACAGCCGCACAACTTGTACATTTCCGACACCAGTCCTCGACATCGTCACGACGCAGTAAAACCAGTCTCGGGTCTTCAGTAGAGTTCGTTTAACTCCTAGATGGCCTCCTGAACAACCATTATGGTACAGCGGTAGAACATCCAGTACTTGAGCTTTAGGGACAACCATTTGCAAATGACAGCTGTCTCCCCGACCATTTTCCCATTTACGGCACAGGACTCCATCCTGAATCAGCAAGCTGTCCCACTGGGCCCAATAGCTTTTCTTGGTCGAACTCATGGCAGAGACGACGCTCCACGTGGGCTTAGGAGCACTGGCCTCCATCCATTCCAGAATCGGTTTTATGTCCGAATCTTCCTGCTGTGCATATTGTAGGCTGTCCTTCCACTCATTGCTGAGCTGGTCTGCCCTGAGCATCCTCACAGATACCACTTCCTTACCCTCTCGAGATCGATCACCTTCCCTTTCTACAGTTCGCTTAGGGCAGCTGGATCGAAGATGGCGCCTTTCCCCAGAGCCGTAGCACCTAGGGCTGTAACCTTTATTGCGGTTGCGAACTTTAGCTGCTGCAACTTCCCTGACGCGATGGGAACGATGATCCTGCCGCACGGCTTCTACCTCCAGTGCATGGGCCAAGGCGTCCTTAAGCGTCTCATGGTGCCCGAGCCTCACAGCAGCTCTGACTTCAAGATCGCGGATGCCGTCGATGAAAGTCTGCACCAGGTTCCCTTCAATGAGCGCAGGTACAGACTGGTATGCTTTTCAAACCAGCTTCTGCACCTCAAGGGCCCACTGCTGCAGTTTTTCGTTGCTGCGTAGCACGCGATCTTTGAGCTGCGCACGAAAGACGTAGCAGGCCTAGGTAGAGAGCAGTCATGGCCTGACATTTATTCCAGCCATTCACCTTCATGACAGGCTGGATTTTGTAGGCCGACCAGGAAGAAGTCCCGCCGAACGGCTGCGCTTTGAATCCACGTAGCGAAGGTATTGTAGCTACCACGGGAGCTGTAGTTCCATCCACAAGTTTAAGGTCGTCCAGGGTTTTCTTCACGTCAGCCATCACGTTGTCAACCCGATGGTTCACTTTGTCGATTCGGGTTTCAGCTTTCGACAGGCGGTTGTCATGTTGAGCAACCCTATCCTTCACCTCCCTTATCTCTTTCTCGAAGGTAGCGTGAAGGTCCTTCATGAGGAGCATCTACTCTTGCTTATCGCATTCGAGCTGCTTTTCTAAACGACGGGCCTTTTCCTCCTCTCGGCGGGCCTGTTCCTCCTGTCGGCGGGCCTGTTCCTCCTGTCGACAGGCCTGTTCCTCCTGTCGACGGGCCTGTTCCTCCTGTCGGCAAGCATGCTCCTGCAGCATCATCATCAAAGCACCTAAGTCTGGTGTTGCAGATGCAGGAGCTGCTGACGGGCCGGCCTCTGAGGTCGGAAGCTAGCCCTCCGACGTCTGCGGCGTTGCACCACCAAATCGTCTCTGGTCCGTCTCCTGCTTGCGTTGACTTCGGGTACGAATACCCTCCGTGTCGTCCTTAGGTAAAATCGGCATAATTTGATCCCAGTTCTGACACCAATTGTTACGAACTTGGAGTTCTAGACAATTAAAAACTGCCAAGTGAATTACCAAAATTGACACTTTAATTACAGAACACTAATTACAAAACACATTTGTACTAACTGACCACTTTAGGTCGCAGTTGAATCGCTTCGAAGTATTCGCTTGTATCGCCAATTCAACATTACTAAAATTATTTAATAATTTTTGTCCATACATATATGAAATAGCCCGGTAAAAGTGTCTTAAAAACTGGAACAATATATTTCAAATTTTAAGGGTTTAAATGTTACCAAATCTTTTCTTAGTGGATGCTTACGTAATAAAAAGAAGTTATGGTCCCAATTTAACGCATCTAGCAGTTTAAGCTGTGCATCTAAATATTTTTCATACAAAATTTGCGCCCTAGTTGTAAAACCGTGAGGATAAATGTTATTATTTTGGAGCATTAAATATTTTTTCTCCATACTCTCTTCCCTCCTCCCCCATGAAGGGTTGTTTTGAAATCGCAAAATACGAACTTATTTATTTTATTTACACAGTACTTTCAATAAGCATCGAATTCAAATTCAAATCGTTTATTGAGAATATAGGTTGATACAGTTGGTGTTTACGTAGTTTATCACTTATAGAACAAACATTTAGTACAGCTATATTCCGCCATTTGGCATGCAATATTCATCACATCATATCATATTAAATTATAATTGGAGTTCACATGATACAAAATCAAAAATAATACCGATAAGTGAATTTAGATAATATTATATAAGTCAAGTCAATTTAGTTATTCTGAGTCATGTAACAGTCAATTATTGAATTTCATATTTGTCTTCGAGATATTCTTTCACACTGTAGTATGCCCTATTAACAAGAAATTGCTTCAATAGTATTGTAAACTTATCTATGTTAGAGCATCTCAAAATGTGTAATGGTAAATGGTTATAAATTCGAGGGGCCATACAAAATATACTGTTGTTAAATTGGGCTGTTTTGTTTGATGGAAAACATATTTTGTGATTATTACGTTTACTGTGTAGGCACTCAAATAAAGAAATATGCGTAATAACAAAGACGGCCACCTCATATATATAAAGCCATGGAAGTGTTAACAGTTTCAGACTAATAAAAAACGGTTTACAACTATCCGTCTGTTTTAACTTCACAATGGCCCTTGCACTTCTATTTTGGGCTCTAAATATCATTTCATTGTCTACAGAGTGACCCCAAAAGATGACACCATACCTTTACACTGATTCTACATAATCGTGGTATGCAGTGATGATGTTAGATTGATTCACAATTGTTCCAAGTCTATACAGTGCATAAGAGAACTGGTTGAGTTTAGTACAAATATCTTACACTTGAGATTTCCATTTTAAGTTTGAATCGAGATTGAGGTCTAAAAATTTTGTATTTTCGACTATATTAATTTGTTGTCCGTTGTAGCATATATTAAGATTTATTAAATTATTTTTCATATTTCTGAATGTCATTAAATTTGTTTTATTTAGATTAATTAATAAATTATTATTTGATAACCATTGAATTATTATGTCCAGTGTTTGATTTATGTCAGATATCATTTGATTTTTGCTTGTGCTTGTAAACATCACTGTGCTATCTTCTGCAAATAGTACCATACCTTGATTTCTATAATTTGGTAAATCGTTCCAAGATCAATAATACTTTCCTGGGTACACCTTGAATTACTTCACGATATGACGATGAATGTACTATTTGTCTATACGTTTTTGAGCATAGTATACGCGTAATTTGTGTACATTGTTGTCGATTTATTAGGTATGTTTTTAGGAGATTGAGGACATTTCCTCGGACTCCGTATGCTTCTAATTTACTTATGAGGATACTGTGATTAACATAGTTAAAAGCTTCAGTTAAATCCATACATAGAGCAGATACTAAGTTCAGTACGTAGAAATTGAAAGACAGCTAAATTTGTACTTTTATTCTTTCGAAATCCGACTTGTATCTCTGTGAAGATTTTATACTTTTCAAAGAAATCAATAAGGTTTTGGCCTTTTCAAAATTTTTTGAGAATATCAGTATGAGTGCTATGGGTCTATAATTTGCAACGTCACTCTTATCATCTTTCTTAAATACAGGTTGAACTAGCGCTTTTTTAATTTATTTTGGGAATATTCCGGATAACTTAAATTTACGATGTAGGATAAAACGGGTGAGATGATGTTTGATACACTTTTTGATACTTTTGTGCTTAAGTCATCATAACCTGTGCTATTTGTATTTTTTAATGAATTAATTATATTATTAATTTCAAAAAGAGTCGTTGGGTTCATAAATAATGAGTTATAAGTATTCGGTGTTTTGGAGTTAACATTAATTGTTCTTAAATTACTGTCATTTCCACTTATTAAATAATTGTTAAATAACTCTGTTTTGATTTTATAGTGTTTAATTTTATCTGTGTCCTTTGTGTTAACTTTATTATTTTGTTTAAACATTTTGTGTAACATTTGAACAAATTTCTGTTGTGTGTAGTCGGATGTTTTCTATATTGTCAAAGTAAATTTCTTTTTTGTTTTGCACATATTCTTATACCTTTCCATATCCAGGAAGGTTTTTTCCGAGGTGCTCTTTTTATTAATATAAATGGAAAACATAGATTATAAAATAAGATGAAGAATTCGTGAAAATAATCGAATGCATAATTTGGATCAGTCGTATTGTAAACTTCGTTAAAAGTAAGTGATTTTAAGCATTGATCGAATTTTTTAATGTTTTCTTTACTGTAATCTCTATTTTTTACTAACCAATGTGAGAGAGAACAAGTTTCTTGGACTTTACAAGTTAACATTTGGTTTGAGTGATCAGACAGAGTAAATTCAAAAATGTTATATTTAATTCCTCTAATATTGTGTATAAAGTTATCTAAACAAGATCCACCTTATAGTGCACGTTGTCTTATTAATGGCCAATTTAAGATTATAGCCAATAATTGTTTGGTTTAGCATGTTAGCCTCTTTGCTCTTTTTTAAAGTGTTTATATTGAAATCTCCACATATAACTATTTTTTCCTTGTTAAGCAGAATGTAGCAAGTATGTCATTAAATATAGCAAAAAACTGATCAACATTTTGTGTATTGTTTCGAGGTGGTCTGTAAATATACACTACTATTAGACAATGTAATGTAAGTTCTATGGCACAGCACTCAATTATACCCAAAACGCCATATTTTTCTATAGAATTTAAGGTTTCGAACTCACGATGATTGTGAATCTAAATACAGGCGCCGCCATGACGGTTTTTATAACAAAAAGAGGCAATATATAGTTTTCTATGAATAATAATTTGGTGTCACCTTTCAACATATTCTGCTTAGTATAACATACTACATCAACTAGGATACCCTTTTTCAAAAGAGAATTGAGATTTTAAGTTAAAAAATTTGACTTACTTATAACGCCATTAATATTTTGATGTAATATATTTATATGTTTATAGTTAACGAAATATTTTTTAGATTGTTCCGCAATTACATGGCCATCACACGTATCTAACTCTGGTGTAGCAGACCGAGCGTCACCCATAGAATTTAATGCAATTGGAGATTTTGCAGTGCATTTAAATATATCGTTTCTTGCTTCATCAATGCTACACATAGTATCCATGTTATATGGAAATATTGATATGTCGACAAGTATTCGTTGCATAATATTTTTTTTATTTATATAAAAGGCAAACCTGACTGACTCATCTATCAACGCACAGCCGAAACTACTAAACGAATTTGGCTGAAATTTGGCATACAGACAGTTGTAATGACGTAGGCATCCGTTAAGAAAGAATTTTTGAAAATTCGCCCCCTAAGGTGGTGAAAAAGGGGTTAAAAGTTTGTATGGCAGTTCGTCATTTTTAGAGTTAGAAGCCTGAAACTTTGTTGCTAGGTTAATAATTAGAAATAAGCAATTACGTGTCCTAGGGTTTTTGAAAATTCAACGACTAAGGGGGTGAAAAAGAGGTTGAAAATTTGTATGGGGAAACAAGATTAGTTAAACCATTTTATTCGAAACTTCACAGGAGTACTCCTATCAATAAATGAGTAAACAATTGCTTCAGGCTCTTTCAGAATTCAAACCCTAAAGGGTAGAAAAGGGGTGACAAATTCTGAAAATCAACATGGGTATCGTTTTTAAGGTTTATCGGGTCGCTGATTACGAAAATAACAACTATTTCAAAATCCAACTTAGCAGACGGGAAATACCTACCATCATCCCCTGTGGGGGTGCGATGTGGTTGAAATGACAATATGGGTGTCGTTTTATGGTTTTTTGGGACGTTAATTACGAAAAAGGCATCGATTATGGTTTCAAACCAACATGGATGGAAGGATGGATGGATGTATGTTTGTATGTAAAAATCATCATGGGTTGGGTGACTCGGGTGTCATTTTTAAGGTTTTAGGGTCGTAAATAACGTAAATGATATTGATAAATATTTTAAACTTAATTTATTAGAATAGAATATACTTTTATTGCACAAAAACATAAAACATAATAGACAAGAAGATTTGTACAAAAAATTTGCACAAAATTACACCTGAACAAAAAATACTATTTTAAAAATTAAAAAACAATGTATTTTTTATTTAACCAAATATATTTTTTTACAAATTAATAAAATGGCAAAACCAAAAGAAATACTTAGGTACCTACCTATTTTGTATTGATCTTCAAGTTCCAATCCCTACCAATAGTTTGCGTTGGTATCGTTTTAGAACGCGGTAACGTTGTGTTTTTTCGAACTAATATAAAGTGAATGGTGAATGAGCGCTTCAATCTGTATCACATACGGTACCAATTCACTGTTAACGGATATTTGACTAGACTTCGACTTTGTTTGCTTGCTTACGGTTTAAGATTTGCTTCGTGTTTCGGAATAGTTGCTTAATTTTGTCTTTCTTACAACCACCGTTCAAACTTGGAATTCGATTTGCTTTGTGATTAGGTATTGTTGATAGAAGTATTTTTTCTCACTGAAAAAATGACTGCAGAAACTCTTAATACTAAAGGAAAAACGGAAGAACGTACTGTCGTCCCTATTATAGGTGATGGCGCCTGTTTGTTTCGTACTCTTTCATTTTTAATGTACGGAACCCAAGAAAATGCGATGGTGGTGCGTTCACAAATTGTTAGATTTGTGGTAAATTATTGGCCTAGGTTTTCAGTTATGACCCACGACAGAAATGGCGATAATTATTAAACAGCAAATGAATATTCAGCCGATATGTTAAAAATGAAACTTACGGTGGAATTTGTGAATTGGTAGCTGCAGTATTAATATTTCCGTTTCGGTTTCAAGTATATACGGCCTGCTATACACAGAGTCCGGAACAGAAATCTGTCCAGTAAGGCAATTACGATTTAGACATGATTAATCTGATAGACATTTTGACGCCTATCTGCCTATTGTTGCGAAGAAGATTACAAAGGGTCGCATGGAGGTACCTGTCGAAGAGTGTGATCCTTTTTCAGAGCTTGACCAGTTACATCTTTTGTAAACAGTAAAATATCATCTCCAACCAGCGGAACAGATCAATCTGTATCGTCGAAATTAAAATACGAAAAAAAGAAAAATAAACGAAGGTCGAGATTTACTAATTACACAAGAAAAAGTCAATTAAAAAGTGCACAAGAAAGATATAGGTAGAACAAGCCAGATTCAAATCGTAAAGCTGTGTCCGCTTATCAGAAAAAAATCCCGATGTACACAAGCAAGCTTGTTGCAAATTACCAAACTGCGAATCCACAAGTGCATAGAGCAATTCAGTCACGGTATGAGGAAAACATTACACTGCGTTTATGGAAAAACAAGGTCCATTCCGCTATGGAGTATGACCCTGATATTTCTTATAGAACTGACAGCAGTGTAGCCTTGGGTTCTATGACATACAAGTGTCAGTGGTGCAATGCGCTGAAATGGAAGGATGAGACACCTAGTATTTGTTGCAGCGCTGGAAAAGTGCAACTTGATCGGTTAAAACAACCACCTGAAACACTCTTTAGTTTGATTAATGATCTACACCCAGAACATGACCATTTTATGGGTAATATTCGTAAATATAATGCCTGTTTCCAGACGACTTCCTTTGGTGGTAAACAGGTAACACCAGATGGTTTTTCACCGACTTTTAAAGTACAAGGGCAGGGCTACCATTTAATTGGAAGTATATTACCAGAAGCCGAACATGATGCTCAGTACCTTCAAATATATTTTGTAGATGAAGATGATCGAGAAGCAAATATTCGATGTTCTAAATTTCCTAACTTAAAGCCAAAGGAGTCAGTCGTTTTTGGGCCCACTAGAAATTTTAACGACCCTTAATGGTATTACATACAAAAAAAAGTTACCAATTTATTATAATAAATGGCCTATACATTTTATGAATATCTAAACGGAATCAAGAAATCTAAAAAAAATGAGTGGTTTTGATATTCCGTGTTCTGGGTTAATGTAACATGGGGAAAAATGCGTGTAATGAATCATTTTTGCAGTTTCTATTAAAAGAAAAAATGTATTTTTTTACCAAGATAACTTATTATATACATATTATATTTGTACTTATTTGTATATTATATTTATTACTAAAAAGGGATGCCACTGAGATTTTTATCCTATTTCTAAAAGTGTTAGCTTATATCATATAACATGGTTCAAAGACACCGTGGAACGAAACGCTATTTTGTCATTGACTTCGTGCTGGGTAAAACCGACGGCCATATTATCATAATATTGGTATTACTTTACGGCATTGACATTCGTCAGGCTGCTGTTTTTGTACTTACCTACTTATCTGGAAGATCAGCATACACTGAAAACAATTAAATAATATTTGTGGATTTCAACGCACTGTGCGAAGACAATAACTAGCCGAGACAGGAGCAGATGTGCGCCAACTTTTATATTTGTGGATTTCTCAAGAGGTGAGTATCTTATCTTATGGAATGCGAAGAATTCAACTGTACAAAACCTACAATTGATTTAAAGTTTCAAACTTTTATGTGAAATATATCTTATTTTTGTCACTCTCGAAGTTCTAGTCCAAAAATATTATACTACGGAAACGAAAACTACTAAGTTTCGTTTATAATGTATTACATTTTATTTTATTTTTACTGAATATTGAGATATGGTACGATTTTTTAGAAATAATAATAAACGACCCACACCCACAGACCACAGACACAGAGTCAAATAATGTTATAATTCTAAAATAACTACTTCACTTGTTTACCTTTCTGATTTGATGTATTTTTATTTCTTTTTACCTTAGTGGAATCTGGTTTACTACAAAAGTATTATGAAGGGAAACAAGTACATGCTATTTATATATAATTTAAGAGACATTAAGACTGTTTATTAGTAATAAAGATTGAAATAAATAAAATTTTAATAAATATCATTATTTAGGTGGAAGACACTGTAAAACTATAGTCTGTTCGGTTAGTTGATGAAAAAAAACACTTTTGAATGAGTCTGCAATCTTGTCGGCCGAGAGCTTCTACAACTGTATGGAGACACAAATGATAACAGGGATATGGAATTACAATTCATGAATATTGAAGACATCGGTAACATCCAACAAACACCCCTTATGCCTGTAACTGTAACTCCTGCCATTTCCAGAGCGGCATCAACAATTACTATAATATGCAGACCTTTTCTATCAAAAGGTTTAAATTATTTCTTAAGCAAAAATTGTCTAGTAAGGGTTATTATACTACTAGAGAGTAAATGACTGATAATAACCCCTGGGAATGAGGTGATCGCTACCATGCTGTTTCTAAATGTTTTCAAAACAATTGTATAAAAAATTATATTGTAAAATGTGCTTTTTTTTAAAAAAAGTCTCGCTGGGTTTCTTGCTGATTCTTCCCAGGACAGAGGTTTTTTTGCGAACCAGTGGTAAAAGTAAAAAATGACTTTTAATAAGTATTATGTATTGTAATCTATATTGAATAAAAATGATTCTATTCTATTCTGTGGCTAGTTATAAGCGTGCTGCTTCTACTTCCGACACTGTATTTTTAAGTTATGTAATCATTTATCCAGATTCTTAATACCTAAACTAAAAGAACTACTAACCTAAAAGAGAGATTGCTGATTGATAACTCATTTTATGTGCCACTGTGCGCTCGTATTTGTGAATACCACTTAAATGAACCTCACAATGATTGGAATAATTTATACACAAGTAGTAATGATGCATATTTATATAGTAATATAAATATGCATCATTACTATATGGTAGTTTTTGCTACAGTTGCTACGCTTGTGGCAACCAAAGCTTTTTGTATTCTATAGGAGATGTTGCTGCCATCTTCTGGTATCTTTATTTTACTGTTACGAAGTATGTGAATCTTGAAATCATTTGTCAGTTCCCGGCAAACATCTTGAACAATAAGCGTAGTGGGGGAAGGTTTTGCGCATGATTTTGTATGTAAAACCGACTCTGCGCAGTCAAGGTCAATGTTCAAGAAGTTTGCCGGCAATTTTGTTGTCAATAAATTTTAAACAATAAGTAAAGACACTGGATGTTATTTTTGCTAACCTGAAGCATTTACTATCTTAGTTTAGCCCTAGAAATGATAAAAGATTTTTAAATCAAATTAACTATTCAGGTAGTTTCCTGCCTGAGTAACTCAGAAGTCTGTAACAGAAAAACTGGCCTATTAAGTGTCATTTTTTAATGTTATTATGAAAGAATAAGGTACTGCCAAGTTTTTAAAATTAATTAGAAAGTATGAAATCATTTATTACTATTTTCATTTAATGTTGAAAATTCAAGCCCCACTCTCCTGACAGAAAATTTTAAGTTTCGATTAAAATTATTGTATCTTCGGTGAATGTTAGAAGCTAATTATTTTATGCATAATAGGGCAACTCATAAGGATCATGCTACAAACAAAAACTTGGAAAAATCTCAATTACATTTTTTTAATGTTAGGCTGTTTAGGGTGAACATTTTCAAAAAAAGGATAAAAAAATCATAACTCGAAAACTACAAAAAATCGCGGAACATACATAGGGTATTTTCGGATACTCCTAGGTGTGAGGAATCAAAAAAAAAATTTATAACCTCACTGTTTGGACCACCTTGTATATTTAATTTAGGGAAGACCTATGTTCAGCAGCGAATTGTTGTAATGATGACGAATAATAATCAATAAAACTTGTAATTATTGTTGCTTACTTGACCTGTTTCTACTATGTGCCTTATTATAAATAAAGCGCCTAATTTATAAATAAACGCAGAGCAAGTTGAATAGATGCTCTGGTACCTTTTCGTATCTCTTTCAATTGACAATTTCCTTTTGTTTTTTTTATAGAATAAGTGTGACAAACGAGCGCACGGTCCACCTGATGGTAAGTAGATGCTGTGGCTCATAGACATCTACATTTATCCTCGTTTAAGAATCAAAATGCAGATGCATTGTCACCCCTGAGGACTAAGATGGAGTGCTTCGTTTCCAGTTAAAAAGGACTCCGGTTCTCTACACTCACCATACGAAACACAGGAGCATTAAGCTACTATATTACGCTGGTAGCGTTTTCCGTGAGAGCTTGTCCTACCCCGGTCGAGCCGTATCCGTACACAACTAGTTTAAACTTCTTCATCATTACAGCCTATAGCTATGTTAGGTGTGGTAGGCTATGGTAGGCCTATGTTCAGCAGTGGACAAGTCCACTGCTGAACATAGGCCTCCCCCAAGGAATTATACAAAGCACGTTCCTGAGCCACCTGCATCCATAGACTTTTTGAATATCTTACCAGGTCGTCACTCCAACTAGAGGGTAGCCGTCCCACACTGAGCTTACCGGTACGAGACTGCTACTCGAGAATTTTACATTTTAGCTTTAATTGCAGTTGGATGTAAACATGCTAATCAATGAACACATATTAAAAGAATGTCCTGGCACTGCACCTCGCGGCCTGTGATACTTATAATAGACTGCTTTAAGTATATGATAATTTTACAATAATAAACAATAAAAATGCAGTGACATTACAGTGTTTCTTTTATCCTAACACAAATAGTTCAAAACACCTTACATGCTATTTATTTTTCGTGGTTAATATCGTAAAAATCGGATATGTTACTATCCAGTCATTTTGGTTTTAATGGTGCTTGGAATGTAAACATGTTATTCAATCAATACAAATTAATAACAATGTCCTGACACTGCACCTGGTGGCATGTGTCACTTTTAATACTGCTTTAAGAATGTGATGATTTTACAATAACAAATACAGTGACAATACAGAGTTTTTTATCCTTACACGACCAGTTCAAAACATCTTACGTGCTATTTATTTTCTCAATCGCTGTAGAGGTAAAACTCGCTAAACACCCCTTAATAGTTCACTGTTGGACGCACACATGCACCTAAAACCGTGTTACTGGTTGCAAATGATATTAGATAAATAAGTACATGTGTGCTTGTTTCAATATTCATTAACTTTTTTCAGGTGGGTTGCTTAGAATAAATGTGTATGGCTTGTAGGCTGAAATCTTGCAGAGCTGCTCGTAAGTAATATGGATATTGAAGACAACAGTCTTATATCACATAAAATATCCTTATGATTCCTAACAATTTCATAAATGGACATGTTATTATCAAGTTATTTTGAAAAAATCTTTTGGAATGATAATGACTGACAATAATAAATACAATTAAATTATACATGTGTTTTGTAATCCTTACACAACTAGTTTAAAACATCTCACTTCATATTTATCAACATAAATAAACGTGATATTACCTAGTCATTTTGGCTTTAATGGTGTTTTGGGTATAATAACTAATCAGTTAATATAATTTAAAGCAAAGTTTACACACTGCACCTTTACTAACTAACAAAGATATATCAAAATAAAGTTTTAACACCGCGCCTGTCTGTCTGTTCCACTATTAATAGACTACTTTTGAAATGATTACAGTAATAAATACAGTGGTGTTTTACTTTGTGTTTTTATCCTTTTACAACCAGATTAAAACATCTTTCTTACTATATAGCATGTAAAGGTAATATTATAAATGAACATATTATCTTTTATTCATTTTGGCTTTAATCATATTTATTTAATTACTGTAATGGTGTTTGTGATGTATATTCACTAATCAATCAATACATGTAAAAATAGCTCCACACCATGTTTCTTGGTCAGTGTTCTATTTTTGCCGGAACTACTAAAAGGATTTTCCATCAGTCTAAAAGTACCTATAAATGTTAAATGTACCTGCAACTTTGTTTTATGCTATTAATTATTTAGCTGTCCTATTCTGTTCTATATACACTATTCTAACTCACAATACTAATAGAAAACAACTTTTAGTTTCAGCTCAGAAGGGCTAGAACCCAGAGCCGTAAAGCCAGATTAAAAAAAATAGCGTTTAGTTTCTTTTTAGGTTATTGTGATATTCATATTTTAATTTCTCTGAATTCCCTTTAGATGCGATAAAACTAATATTAATTTTGCAATCTATAGATTATAAGGAATAAATCGACATACATTTCATTAAGTATCCCTAAAATTTGTAGTGGGCCCATTCTCCATACAAAAAGAAATTGTCTCCTTTAATCAAACAATTGCAGAATATACTGCATCAAGTGGACCCGTATATAAAAGATCTGAAAAGTGCCATTGACAAAGACCCTCCTTCAGAGTCATACAAAAATGTCATACATGCTGATAAAAAACCACCAGAAGAACATAGAGGTAGGTATAATGCACCAACTACAAATGAAGTGGCTTTAGTGTTAGTGGATCAACAATTTGATCGAAGGGACATCATCCTCGAGAGCCGAAGTAATTCACTTCAGCGTATTAGTGAGATACATCGAACATATGATGCGCTACAGTATCCATTGATGTTTTGCTGAGGGGATGATGGGTATACAATCAACATACCACAACGCGATCGCACAACTAAGTTCCCGCTTTATAAAACTGTCTCTTCTGCAAGTTTCTATTCGTATAGAATAATGATTAAAGAAGGAGAAGATAACTATTTAGTCAACTATCGTGCCCTTTTTAGTCAATATTTGGTGTAAATAGAAACAGAGAGATTAAATTATATCAAAAATAATCAAGCCAAATTACGTGCTATATAGATAGTTACATCCATTTAAAAGATGCTATTGGACGACAAAACGCAGAAGCCAACCAACTAGGACAAATGGTTGTCATTCCATCATCTTTTACGGGGGGACCTAGTTATATGCACGAACGAACACAGGACGCTATAACTTATGTTAGGAGTTACGGCCGGCCTGATCTTTTTATCACTTTCACATGCATTCCTCGCTGGGACGAGATAAAATAGCAATTGCTTCAAGAACAACAATATCATGATAGACACGATATAATTTCGAGGGTGATTCGACTAAAAGGGAAAAAGATCATTAACTTATTGATAAAGGGCAAAATATTTGGTGAAGTGCGATGCTATATCTACTCAACGAAATGCAAAAGAGAGGTCTTCCACATATATATATTCTTTTATGGCTTGACAAACGTATTACTCCGGATCAAATCGACAATATAATTTGTGCTGAAATACTGGATCCCAAACGTGACTCAGAGCTTCATGAAATAATTATATGTAATATGATAGATGGTCCATGTGGCACTTTAAATCAAAAATCACCATGTATGAAAGATAACATGTGCAGTAAACGATACCTCAGGGCTCTCATAAGGGAAACTCAAACTGGTGAAGACGGTTATCTAGTACAAGAGACGTTTACTAGATGACGGTGGGTTCTCTGTTGATATCAAAGGCACAACCATAGATAATCGCTGGGTAGTCCCTTATAATCCAGTATTATTAAAAACATTTAACGCTCATTTAAATGTGGAATATTGTCATTAAAATCAATAAAATACGTCTGTAAATACGTAAATAAAGGTTCAGACCAGGCATCGTTTGCTTTAGAGAATGAGAAGGATGAATTTGAAACCTACACAAGTGGAAGATATATAAGTTCATTAGAGGCAGTATGGCGAATCCTTGAATTTCCCATTCATGAGCGTTTCCCTCCCGTAGTCCACCTCGCTGTTCATTTGGAAAATGGGCAAAGGGTTTATTTTAATGAGCAAAATCTGAGTGAAAAAGTGAATAGTCCCCCAACAACCACACTCCTATCCTTTTTCGATTTGTGTAAAGTGGATAACTTTGCAAAAACATTGCTCTACCTAGAGCACGTTCTGGGCAGGGTTTATACTGTGCATCCGAACAATACAGAGTGCTATCACCTTCGCATGGTTCTTTATGAGATCCGGGGCCCAATTTCGTTTGAAGCGTTAAAAATTGTAGATGGTCATGTATATACCACGTTCCAATCAGCGTGCAAAGCTCTCCGCTTGCTTGAAGATGATCAGCATTTGTTCGCAGCATTGGAAGGGGCAGCACTTTGCCAATCAACGCAAATGATTCGGGATCTTTTTACGATTATTTTAGTGTTCTGCCAAGTATCAGACCCTTTAAGCCTTTGGGAGAAATTCAAAGAATACCTATCTGAATATTTAGAGGCAATTAGAAATACAGAGAGATGTGGATGTTGAGCACATAACAGATTTGGTATTTAAAAAATGCTTTTCGGTAATAGAAGATGCTATATTAGCGTTGTGTGGTTGGCTATTAAAAGTGTATGGGTTACTTCAGCCAAGCAAAGAACAACAATTTGAAAATAGAGAGTTTAAATAGAGAGTAAATAAAGAGACAAGTTACGACTTAGCATCATTAGAAAACACAGTTAAAAATAATGAAAGATCACTGAATGACGGACAAAAAGCAGTTTACAATCAAATTAACACAAAAATTGAGTCAAATGAGGGTGGAATATTTTTTTTAGATGCTTCCGGTGAAACAGGCAAAACATTCCTTATAAATTTACTATTAGCAAAAGTTAGAAGTACTCGCGGAATCGCTTTTGCTGTGGCTTCTTCTGGGATCGCAGCTACACTGCTTGAGGGTGGACGAACTGCTCATGCTACCTTTAAGTTTCCACTCAATTTAACAACAGCTAATACTCCCATTTGTAATATATTGAAACAAAGTAATTTTGCTGAAGTATTAAAACATACGAAAATGATAGTGTGGGATGAAATAACCATGGCTCATAAGGGTTGCGTAGAGGCTTTAAACAGAACTCTACAAGATATAAGAGGAAATAAGAAGTTAACGGGTGGTGTAACGGTTTTGCTGGCTGGAGATTTTAGACAGACTCTACCAGTAATGCCAAAAGGAACTAGAGCAGATGAAGTTAAGGCGTGTCTTAAGAGATCCACTTTATGGCCTCTAATTAAAATCCTGAAGCTCTTGAAAAATATGCGGGTACACTTAGGCGAAAAAGAGTCTCCTGGTGGATTTGCGAATCTCCTACTTGAAATCGGCAACGGTGATTACCCGATAAATGACGGAATGATAACCATCCCTGATAATTTGTGCACAGTTGTATTTACGTTACAGGAGTTAATATCCAAAATTTACCCAGATATTGCTCACATCCACGATAAGCTAATGGAATGGTTGTGTGAACGTGCCATACTAATCCCGAAAAACGATCAAGCAGCGGCAATTAACGATATACTGTTAACGTCTTTTGAGGGGGAATAATTGGTGTACACGTCAATAGACTCTGTGGTCAACACATATGACGCAATTAGCTACCCTGTCGAATTTCTTAATTCACTGAAACCATCGGGTCTTCCACATCATAAGCTTATTCTACGCGTGGGCACTACTGTTATGTGGTTGCGAAATTTAAAACCTCCTCAACTGTGCAACGGAACCAGACTAAAAGTAAAAGCGTTACATCGCAATGTAGTGGAAGCCTCAATTATAACTGGATGTGCGCAAGGGGAAACTGTATTCAAGATGCAAGAATTCACTTGATCCCGAATGATCTTCCCTTTGAATTCAAACGAATACAGTTTTCCCTCAAAGTTTGCTTTGCAATGACCTTAAACAAATCACAAAGGCAGACATTAAAATTTGCGGGTATAGACTTGAGAGAAAATTGTTTTTCACACGGGAAATTCTATGTGGCTTGCTCACGCGTAAGCTCGCCCATTAGTCTGATAATTTTGTCACACAGTAATAGATTAGCAAAAAATGTGGTGTATAATGAAGTTTTGTAGTTTACTTTTGCCCGCGACATCCAGTTATAATTGTGGCTTGTACCAGCAGACTCTTTTTCACACATAGGCGCGATATAACCGAACTCCACGCGGACGAAGTCGCGGGCAAAAGCTAGTATTTTTATATATATTCTGTGATCCATAATTGCTGATTTTACCAGATTTGTAAGAAAACATGTCATACGAGAGATTATAATTCGAATCATAAATATATGCATATTTATAGTTTTGTACATTCATGAATAATAAGTTATTAAACATCTCTATTTTATAATTAAATATGGGGGCTTTGTATACATATATATAGGAACAAATAATATTATATTTGTATGAGATATACTTTGTAAACGTTCCTGAATAAATTTGACCAGCTCAGAACAATTTACAGTTTTTTAAAGTCATGTTCTCCAATCAGGATTAAACAGTTGTCATTGATAGTATAGTTTCGCAGCTTTGTTTTAATATCTGCTAACATTTCCAATACTCCATAGTTTTGTGTGATGTAACGACAGTAGTTAAATTGTTCAGCAAATGAGGATTCAATATCCTGTAATCTACCTTTCACTCTACAATTGGTTAAAATACAGTTTCCGTTTTCCAATAATTGGGCGAGTTTTCATTGATTCTTGTTTTCTGACAATATCGCTGCAATTTTTTGTTCTTTCTTCAAACTGTTTCGTGGTTTCTTCCTTGTCTGAGAAAAAATCATTTGTTAAATGTATATTTGTATGTTGGATGATTGGGCTACTCTAAGAATCTTTCTTTTACTTTTTACGGTCTAATCGTGGTGCAAGCCGTGGACTCGCAATAGTTACTTTTTTGTATAATTCTATCGTTTTGTTTGCATTTGAAAACTTTGATTTGAGTTGTATATTTTCGCATGTTAATTTATCTATTTCCTGCTGCACAGATTGTAATTCACAGGACAGCTTTTTTATAGTCTCATTCAGTTCTATTATATCCTTACAATCTTGGGACCGAGTGTCACCCGGAAGGCTTATCATAGTGCAATCAAATAATGACAAAGTACTAGAATTATTCATTGATTTTTTTCGTTTTATCGAGTCAATCGCCTCATAAAATAAAAAGTTTCGTACAAACTGTTACACCCTATTTCACCCTCT
Source organism: Parnassius orleans (assembly GCA_029286625.1). NCBI lineage: Eukaryota > Metazoa > Arthropoda > Insecta > Lepidoptera > Papilionidae > Parnassius > Parnassius orleans. Next base: position 51,564 of record JAGSMP010001130.1, read on the forward strand.
TAGGGGTCGAATTTTCTTAATCCTTTCTTAGTCAGTGTCTAAGTTATAAAATGTAGCTACGGTTCAAATTTCAGATTTCTACGTCAAGTCACTCACTCAAAGTCAGTCACTCAGGACATGTTTTATATTATAAAGAGGAACAGTGATACCTGTCGGTAAATGGCGAAACTAAATTTACGGCTAGTTAAATATTTATTCTCTTTGATTTAAGTGTTCCCAATTTAAATTAAATTTCATAACCGCTATTTGTAAACGAAATAAAAAAGACTCCTGTTATAAAATAAGATTTTGTCTAATTCAAAATCTTTCATCAATTAAATCCAAATATTTAAATTTAGGTAAAGAGAACAAAAGCGCCACTCCAGGAAAAACCTCTCAGCATCAGCAGTATGAGAATGCTTATACCCTGCCGTGGGCCATATAAAGGTGTTACTTTACTTTTTAATTGAAGGCTTCAATTAAAAAGATAAAATTACTCCCTTTTTGCACTTTTAACAGAAAGGCGCTATTAAGCAAACTATATCACAAAGCATTTACGGTAAATATATTCTAAGAAAGTTAACATTGGTATATTATGAGCTATTTCGCCTATGATGAGATGACAACCCACTTATTGGCATCAATATTATCTTTACGGATCTATTAATCTACTAAATTTTGTAAATATTGTATTGATAATACTATCTATTTACTGATGTGTCTTATATCATAACTCGCATATTATATTAAAACTATACTCTACTTAACAATACCTACAGCGCCAACAAGTTTGCAAAAACAAGTAATTAGTTGATTATTACACTAAAATAAAAACCATGAAATTTAGAAAATAATGGGTAGTAATAATATAAAACAACTCAAAATCGAATAATGTAATTTTTCAATCTCACTGCAATGTAAATTTTAAGCCTTTTTGTAGCTGCAAAAGGTGAGATTATGCGTACTGCCCAGCTCTTATGATAAACAGCGTGATGATATATATTTATTCTTACGGTTTTTACCCCTTGGTTTGACCCCTATGTAACACAATAGTATATGTCCCATCCAAATCCGTTCTCTGGTTTTTGTGTGATGCGTGTCTAGACAGACAGACATAACGTTTCCCAAAATGTTTGTTTTGGCATTGGCATTGTTTTGGCATCTGTATTGATAACTAGCCCAATTCAAATTTCAAAAAAATATTCAATGTACAGAAATCGTCGTTTTAGAGCTTTATTAGAGATTTATTAATGTAAATATAGATATCTTAGATATAGATATAGATGTAGATTAGTATTTTGTTATGTACGTCAATAATTATTCCATCTTAGTCCATCTTAGTCCATCTTAGTCCTTAGAGATGATTACGCATCTGTAGAATTCTGTATATAAAGTTCGTTGCAGGTGTCCATGGACTGCATTAGCTACCTACCATCAGGCGGACTGTTAGTTCAATTAGTACTTAATTTTTCAATGGAATCGTGTCACCAATACGCTTTGTATACATAAACTCCACGCTTTTACCAAGGGGTAGGCAGAGACTACGGATTTCCATTCGGCACGACGACGACCCTGACAAGCCTCTCTCACTTCTTTCATATCTATAAGTAATATGTACGCCTACATGTTCGATGGTTAAGAGTACTCAAGAATGAGCCTATTTTCAATGTATCGCCAACTTCCGTTTAGTGCCACCCTTTCCGACTCTTCCACTCACTTCTGCAGCATTTTTTTTTGTCGCTCTTTTCGCATTTATCCTTTCTACCCGCTCGCTTGCTTCTGGCAATGATCGTTTCCAATACGAAAACTCGAACTTTGCTCTTGGCAACGACCGTTTGCTAAAATTATTTTTTATTAAACGACGCTCTATTTTAAAAATCGTTAAGTACTTTCAAAACATTTGTAAATCATAGTCTAATAGATTATGTAACATCTGGGCGCAAGTTTGCAATATATTACAACTAAATTTTTGTACAATTATGAAGTGATTGTGTGCTCTGTTATACTCCACGAAAAAATGCCGTACGTATTCATATTTATTGATTTTTACTAAAGTTAAGATACCAAATTAATCTAGAAAACCTGTTTCCCGATATTTCGATATTTTATTCATGATACACAAAGCGAAATGTGCTAAAATCGAAAGAGTCGAACGCGTCTTCGTTGACGTAGTATGTTTACATATTTTAAAGTGGTAATTTATCGTAATTACTTACAACTGCGGGAAATTATTTGTGAAATAATAAAGTTAGCCATAATTTTAATCATAAAAGGTAAAATGGGCATTTAATATCTTTAAGATGTGCTTGGCATACATGAATATTGGCGACAAGTACTTACGTTGTCACGAAATATTGCTCTGGAAACAATCGTTTCCAGAAAGCAAAGTAAGTTTCACTGCAAATGGTGCGGCTTTTTTCACGTTTGTTTATTTAATTATTATTTTTTTATTGATAATTTTGGAACGATGTTCTTTAATTTTTTTTGTAGAAGATATGATTTCAATTTAAAAAAATCTTTTATTGCATATTGTATTATAAATTGTATTCTATTTGCATATTAAATGCTACGGTGGTGTTTGTGTCTGTATTACCACTTTTTCATAGTAATGAACAAGTATGTGGTGGAAGTGGTGGTGTTGCTTGTAGAGGAGGGGCCAAGAGTAAGAAGGGTCAGGCAGAAGAAATGAGAGACGGGGAGGGATAAGGAAGAGGGAATGGGAGGGAAGAGGGTATCAATAAATATAAATATTTTTATTTGCTCGCCCATCGCACGGAAATTGTACAAAAAGGTTATTATAATATCAAAGAATACATAAATGAAAATAACCCTGGAATGAGGTGATCGTCACCATGCTGGTTCTATTAAAATTCATTTAAAGATGGCACTAACAAAATTATTGTAAAGTGATGTTTTAAAAAAAAAGTCCCGCTGGGTTTCTTGCTAGTTCTTCCCAGGACAGAGGTATTTTCCGAACCAAAGGTAAATAAAAAAAATACTCAATAAGTATTATGTAATAATCTTTATTGAATAAAATTATTCTATTCTATTTTATTATATTAATAAATAATCATTAAAATTCTGAGCTCTACAAGAGTAAATTTAAATCACGTAATATTAGGTCCTTACATATGAAATTAGCGTTTTGTCGTACTGACCACTTTGATCTGAAATATCTCTTTTGGTTAAGAATATCAAATTCTAATTTATAAATTCATTTAGCTGGTACATTTGAGTTTTGAAAACAGTCATTCATTTGTTTTTCTTCATTATTTTTTCTTTGTTGTCGCTTATTACCGCACAATGGAAAACATGAAATATCGGTATATTTACGAGTACGAGTTCTACCGTGGCACCAGTGCTGCAGAAACAGCTCGAAGGATTAATGATGTTTACGGCGCTGGTGTCGCAAAAAAAGCAAGGTACGTTTTTGGTTTCAACGTTTTCGTTCTGGAAATTTCGACCTTCAGAACCAACCCCGTGGACGTCCGGAGAACAAAGTGGAAAATGAAGAATTAAAGGCTATTGTGGAAGCGGATCCATCACAAAGCACTTCAGAGATAGCTGCAGGCTTCGGGATAAGTGATAAAACAATATTAATCCACTTGAAGCAAATCGGGAAAGTAAAAAAACTTGAACGATGGGTACCTAATGAATTGAGTGAATCGAACTTGCAAACACGCGTCGACTGCTGTGTTACTTTGCTCAACCGACACAATAATGAAGGGATTTTAAATCGAATCATTACTTGTGATGAAAAGTGGACACTGTACGATAATCGGAAGCGCTGGTCGCAATGGCTGAACGCTGGAGACCCAGCCAAATCCTAACCGAAAATTGACTCAGAAAAAGTTACTTGTAAGTGTTTAGTGGACTAGCGCCGGTGTCGTTCACTACAGCTTTCTAAAATCTGGCCAAACGATTACGGCAGATATCTATTGTCAGCAACTGCAAACCATAAAGGAAGAACTAGCTGCTAAACATCCGAGGTTGGTCAATCGCTCTAGGCCACTGCTGCTTCACGACAACACAAGACCACACACTGCACAACAAACAACAACTAAGTTAGATGAGCTACAATTGGAATGTCTGTGACATTAACCGTACTCCCCGTACCTTGCTCCAACAGATTACCATTTTTTCCGGAATTCGGACAACTTCTTTCAAGGAAAAAATTCAACTCCGATGCGGCAGTCCAAACCGCCTTCAAAGATTTTATTGATTCTCGCCCCTATGGTTTTTTTAGTAAAGGGATCAATGAACTACCTATGTATATTTTACACAAAAAAAAATTGACTTTATATTCCTCCCGTACAAAACGCCAATTTCATATGTAAGGACCTAATATTATTAAAATATATTTTTTAACATTTTTTGAAGTTTTATTCTAAACTCGGTATGTAAAATAAATTATTTGGTCAGGCGAAACCCTAGCTTCTACAACCGCCATCTTCAGAATTTAGGTAAAGAGAACAAAAGCGCCACTCCAGGAAAAACCTCTCAGCATCAGCAGTATGAGAATGCTTATACCCTGCCGTGGGCCATATAAAGGTGTTACTTTACTTTTTAATTGAAGGCTTCAATTAAAAAGATAAAATTACTCCCTTTTTGCACTTTTAACAGAAAGGCGCTATTAAGCAAACTATATCACAAAGCATTTACGGTAAATATATTCTAAGAAAGTTAACATTGGTATATTATGAGCTATTTCGCCTATGATGAGATGACAACCCACTTATTGGCATCAATATTATCTTTACGGATCTATTAATCTACTAAATTTTGTAAATATTGTATTGATAATACTATCTATTTACTGATGTGTCTTATATCATAACTCGCATATTATATTAAAACTATACTCTACTTAACAATACCTACAGCGCCAACAAGTTTGCAAAAACAAGTAATTAGTTGATTATTACACTAAAATAAAAACCATGAAATTTAGAAAATAATGGGTAGTAATAATATAAAACAACTCAAAATCGAATAATGTAATTTTCAATCTCACTGCAATGTAAATTTTAAGCCTTTTGTAGCTGCAAGGTGAGATTATGCGTACTGCCCAGCTCTTATGATAAACAGCGTGATGATATATATTTATTCTTACGGTTTTACCCTTGGTTTGACCCCTATGTAACACAATAGTATATGTCCCATCCAAATCCGTTCTCTGGTTTTTGTGTGATGCGTGTCTAGACAGACAGACATAACGTTTCCCAAAATGTTTGTTTTGGCATTGGCATTGTTTTGGCATCTGTATTGATAACTAGCCCAATTCAAATTTCAAAAAAATATTCAATGTACAGAAATCGTCGTTTTAGAGCTTTATTAGAGATTTATTAATGTAAATATAGATATCTTAGATATAGATATAGATGTAGATTAGTATTTTGTTATGTACGTCAATAATTATTCCATCTTAGTCCATCTTAGTCCTTAGAGATGATTACGCATCTGTAGAATTCTGTATATAAAGTTCGTTGCAGGTGTCCATGGACTGCATTAGCTACCTACCATCAGGCGGACTGTTAGTTCAATTAGTACTTAATTTTTTCAATGGAATCGTGTCACCAATACGCTTTGTATACATAAACTCCCACGCTTTTACCAAGGGGGGTAGGCAGAGACTACGGATTTCCATTCGGCACGACGACGACCCTGACAAGCCTCTCTCACTTCTTTCATATCTATAAGTAATATGTACGCCTACATGTTCGATGGTTAAGAGTACTCAAGAATGAGCCTATTTTCAATGTATCGCCAACTTCCGTTTAGTGCCACCCTTTCCGACTCTTCCACTCACTTCTGCAGCATTTTTTTTTGTCGCTCTTTTCGCATTTATCCTTTCTACCCGCTCGCTTGCTTCTGGCAATGATCGTTTCCAATACGAAAACTCGAACTTTGCTCTTGGCAACGACCGTTTGCTAAAATTATTTTTTATTAAACGACGCTCTATTTTAAAAATCGTTAAGTACTTTCAAAACATTTGTAAATCATAGTCTAATAGATTATGTAACATCTGGGCAAGTTTGCAATATATTACAACTAAATTTTTGTACAATTATGAAGTGATTGTGTGCTCTGTTATACTCCACGAAAAAATGCCGTACGTATTCATATTTATTGATTTTTACTAAAGTTAAGATACCAAATTAATCTAGAAAACCTGTTTCCCGATATTTCGATATTTTATTCATGATACACAAAGCGAAATGTGCTAAAATCGAAAGAGTCGAACGCGTCTTCGTTGACGTAGTATGTTTACATATTTTAAAGTGGTAATTTATCGTAATTACTTACAACTGCGGGAAATTATTTGTGAAATAATAAAGTTAGCCATAATTTTAATCATAAAAGGTAAAATGGGCATTTAATATCTTTAAGATGTGCTTGGCATACATGAATATTGGCGACAAGTACTTACGTTGTCACGAAATATTGCTCTGGAAACAATCGTTTCCAGAAAGCAAAGTAAGTTTCACTGCAAATGGTGCGGCTTTTTTCACGTTTGTTTATTTAATTATTATTATTTTTTATTATTGATAATTTTTGGAACGATGTTCTTTTAATTTTTTTTTTGTAGAAGATATGATTTCAATTTAAAAAAAAATCTTTTTATTGCATATTGTATTATAAATTGTATTCTATTTGCATATTAAATGCTACGGTGGTGTTTGTGTCTGTATTACCACTTTTTTTCATAGTAATGAACAAGTATGTGGTGGAAGTGGTGGTGTTGCTTGTAGAGGGAGGGGGCCAAGAGTAAGAAGGGGTCGGGGCAGGAGAAATGAGAGACGGGGAGGGATAAGGGAAGAGGGGAATGGGGAGGGGAAGAGGGTATCAATAAATATAAATATTTTTTTATTTGCTCGCCCATCGCACGGGAAATTGTACAAAAAGGGTTATTATAATATCAAAGAATACATAAATGAAAATAACCCCTGGGAATGAGGTGATCGTCACCATGCTGGTTCTATTAAAATTCATTTAAAGATTGCACTAACAAAATTATTGTAAAGTGATGTTTTAAAAAAAAAGTCCCGCTGGGTTTCTTGCTAGTTCTTCCCAGGACAGAGGTATTTTCCGAACCAAAGGTAAATAAAAAAAATACTCAATAAGTATTATGTAATAATCTTTATTGAATAAAATTATTCTATTCTATTTTATTATATTAATAAATAATCATTAAAAATTCCTGAGCTCTACAAGAGTAAATTTAAATCACGTAATATTAGGTCCTTACATATGAAATTAGCGTTTTGTCGTACTGACCACTTTGATCTGAAATATCTCTTTTTTGGTTAAGAATATCAAATTCTAATTTATAAATTCATTTAGCTGGTACATTTGAGTTTTGAAAACAGTCATTCATTTGTTTTTTCTTCATTATTTTTTTCTTTGTTGTCGCTTATTACCGCACAATGGAAAACATGAAATATCGGTATATTTACGAGTACGAGTTCTACCGTGGCACCAGTGCTGCAGAAACAGCTCGAAGGATTAATGATGTTTACGGCGCTGGTGTCGCAAAAAAAGCAAGGTACGTTTTTGGTTTCAACGTTTTCGTTCTGGAAATTTCGACCTTCAGAACCAACCCCGTGGACGTCCGGAGAACAAAGTGGAAAATGAAGAATTAAAGGCTATTGTGGAAGCGGATCCATCACAAAGCACTTCAGAGATAGCTGCAGGCTTCGGGATAAGTGATAAAACAATATTAATCCACTTGAAGCAAATCGGGAAAGTAAAAAAACTTGAACGATGGGTACCTAATGAATTGAGTGAATCGAACTTGCAAACACGCGTCGACTGCTGTGTTACTTTGCTCAACCGACACAATAATGAAGGGATTTTAAATCGAATCATTACTTGTGATGAAAAGTGGACACTGTACGATAATCAGGCGCTGGTCGCAATGGCTGAACGCTGGAGACCCAGCCAAATCCTAACCGAAAATTTACTCAGAAAAGTTACTTGTAAGTGTTTAGTGGACTAGCGCCGGTGTCGTTCACTACAGCTTTCAAAATCTGGCCAAACGATTACGGCAGATATCTATTGTCAGCAACTGCAAACCATAAAGGAAGAACTAGCTGCTAAACATCCGAGGTTGGTCAATCGCTCTAGGCCACTGCTGCTTCGACAACACAAGACCACACACTGCACAACAAACAACAACTAAGTTAGATGAGCTACAATTGGAATGTCTGTGACATTAACCGTACTCCTGTACCTTGCTCCAACAGATTACCATTTTTCCGGAATTCGGACAACTTCTTTCAAGGAAAAATTCAACTCCGATGCGGCAGTCAAACCGCCTTCAAAGATTTTATTGATTCTCGCCCCTATGGTTTTTTTAGTAAAGGGATCAATGAACTACCTATGTATATTTTACACAAAAAAAAATTGACTTTATATTCCTCCCGTACAAAACGCCAATTTCATATGTAAGGACCTAATATTATTAAAATATATTTTTTAACATTTTTTGAAGTTTTATTCTAAACTCGGTATGTAAAATAAATTATTTGGTCAGGCGAAACCCTAGCTTCTACAACCGCCATCTTCCGAGTTTTGGGGCTCGTTGAAGGTCGTTGCGATTTTTTAGACTGAAAGTCGTCGTAAGTATTAGTTTTTAATTTAATATAAAAATCTAACAATATTTGGTCGTTTTTAGCCATAAAAATAAACTATGGGGCTAGATCTATTCATTACATGATTGAAACTGGTTAAATAAGAGCATAGTGTTGTCGTAATTTTAGTTTGAAATCGCTATCTTTTTCCTTTACCTTTGGGTTTTTTGTCACATATCTCAGGAGTTTATATACATATGGAAAAATTTCATATTGTTATTATAGCTAATAAACTGGCCTTTATTAACATCGGTATAGTTTTGTTCTAGGTTTTATAGTTGTTGTGTAAATCGGCTATGATTGTCCGTCTAGTTTTAGTGGTAAATTATGCAACGGTGTGTATATTCTTTTACTTTTTTTATGAAAATTTTCTACCACACTTGTTATTGTTTCTTGTTCAATAGTAGAAATAACTATTCTAGTTTATAAAAATTGGGCCAGGAGCATTATTGTTTTAAAGGTTTTTTACAATCTTCATCACACTTTTGGTTGAGGCTCTTTTGAATAACATAGATTTATTTTCGGGGAACATATATTCTGATTCATCTAGAAGCCGTTGGTTACATTTCGGTAAGATTTTTTTACACAATTTATAAATTCTGTCGCAAAGTTATTAGCTATTGATTTTATGCCAATATTGTCCTTATTAAATGATTCTAATATTGCCTCATCAACTGAGTTTTTGTTTCGACCAGATAGTGTATTCAAAATTTTCCATAGATTTCTAAGATTCATTTTGTTACTATTTTTTTTCTATTATTTTACTTGTCTTATTTCTTAATTTATTATACTCTAATTTTAGTAATTTGTCTGTAGAATCATGTTTCCATTTGATGAATAATTTGTCCTTCTTTTTACACATATTATCAATTTTATTCATGCAAAGCATCAATGCAATATACATCTTTGACTGTGATAATAACATTTATATGAATTTACGTAACCAAAATAATTAATATTGATCTTTTTAAAGAAAAATAATTCAGGCCGTTTGTTATTATTTATAACGTGACCAACTAAGTTTACCTTTAGTTTGTGTAATCATCATCATTACAGCCCTTCACAAGTCCACTGCTGAACAAAGGGCTCCCCCTAGGAATGCCACAAAAGAAGCACGGTCCTGAGCCACCTGCATCCATCTAATTCCTGCATATTTTACCAGGGCGTCACTCAATCTAGTGGAGGGTCACCCTACACTTCTCCTACCGGTACGTGTCTGCCACTCGCAAAACTTTTTTCCCCATCAATAGTCGGTTCTTCGAGCTATATGGCCGGCCCATTGCCACTTCAGCTTACTAATCCGTTGGGCTATGTCGGTCATTCTGGTTCTACTACGGATATTCTCATTTCTAAGTTTATCACGCAGAGAAACCCCGAGCATAGCCCTCTCCATAGCTCGCTCAGCGACCTTTAGCTTCCTCATACGGCCAGCAGTGGAGGACCACCTCTCAGATCCATAAGTCATCACTGGCAACACGCACTGGTTGTACAATCTCGTTTTCAAGTTTTGAAGTATATCTGACGAGAAGCTGTGTCGTAATTTCCCGAACGCTGCCCAGCCCATTTGAATCCGTCCATTGACCTCTCGATCGAAGTTGGGCTTACCTGGTTGGACTATTTGTCCCAGGTAAAAATACTAGTCAATAACTTAGAGCTTAGTGCTCCCAACAACTACCGGCATAGGTGTGACATGGACGTTACACATTAACTTTGTTTTGTCTATGTTCATCTTAAGACCTATTCGTTGGGAGGCACCATTGAGGTCATTGAACATAGTGCTTAGGTCCTCTAGCGATTCTGCCATAAGGACTATTTCGTCGGCAAATCGAAGGTGAGTGATGTACTCGCCATTGATGTTAATACCGTATGCTTTCCAGTCCAGTAGCTTGAAAACGTCTTCCAAAGCAGCGGTAAAGAGTTTCGGGATATAACGTCACCCTATCTTACACCCCTCTGCAGTTGGATAAGTTTCGTACTCTGGTTCTGTACTCGGATAGCCATCGTAGCCCTACTGTACAAACACTTCAGCACTTCGATATACCGACAGTCAACTTGGCACCGCTGAAGGGACTGCAGCACCGCCCAAATTTCGACGGAATCAAAGGCTTTTTCATAGTCTACATACGCAAGACATAGTGGCAAACTATGTCTTTTAATTGTACAGAATACCCTCGGTTTTCTGTACAATTTGCCGAAGGGTATGTATGTGGTATAAGGTACTAAAGCCTTTTCGGAAACTGGCTTGTTCGGGAGGCTGGAAGTCGTCGAGTCTGCGTGCGAGACGATTCGTAATGACTATCGAAAACAGCACGTAGACGCGGCTCAGAAATATCAGAGAAATCGGTCTTTAGATCTTCAAGAGAGCGTTGTCGCCTTTCTTGAAGAACAAGACCACCGCACTTCAGCTCCACGCCTCCGGTGTAGTGCCACCATGGAGGAAGGAATTAAAGGGGTTTTGAAGGACTTCAAGTACCGGTTTTCCGCCCGCTTTCAGAATGTCTGCTGTAAATTCATCCTCACCCGGGGACTTGCCGTTTTTAAAGTGCTGGAAAGCCATTCTAATCTGTATTTAAGTTGCGTAAGTCTCGCCGCATGCATTAGTTTGTTAAGTAACTGAATTGTTTTAGGTGACTACAGGTATGAGTCTTTGTACGATAATCTCCTAAAATTTGTCCAATAGGTTTTTGCACAAAATTCGTACCAAATTTTTTTTGGATTTTTGGAGATAATTAGGATTAGTACATAACAAAAACAACATATTCCTATTATAGAGTTAAACTTATAGTAATCAGTTATCAATATCATTTTTAATTAATTCTCTGTTTTATGGTATATCTAGTACAATATAATATATTTTACAATACATACCGGAACAAACTTGTGTCTGAAGTCGAGTCTTTGCTGAACAAAGTCTCGGATTGGGGGCGACTAAATCTAGTCCAGTTTAACCCTCAGAAGACAAAAGTTTGCGCGTTTACCGCTAAAAAGAAACCCTTTGTCGTATCTTCTCAGTTTCAAGGCACTCCCCTTGTTGCCTCAGCCAGTATCGGAATCCTTGGCGTCGACATATCGAGTGACGTGCAGTTTCGTGGTCACTTGGAAGAGAAGGCCAAATTGGCCTCTAAAAAGCTTGGCGTGCTCAGCAGAGCGCCGGCACACCGCCTGCAACTTTAAAAGACGCAGGTTCGGCCTCACATGGAATACTGTTCCCATCTGTGGGCTGGGGCTCCCCAGTGCCAGCTCCTTCCACTTTACCGCATTCAGCGCAGAGCGGCTCGAATCGTCGACGACCGAGTCCTTTCCGATCGGCTCGATTCACTGGCATCTCTTTGCGTATTTTATCGCATCTACCAAGGGGAGTGCTCTGAGCAATTGTTCGGACTAATTTCAGCCGCTCAATTTTACCATCGCACATCGCGACAAAACTCGCGATACCATCTGTACCATCTGGATGATTGGCGGTCCACCACTGTGCGATTTAGAAGATGTTTTCTTCCCCGCACAACTTCCGTTACCACCAGCAATTTTTCCGGACCGATACGACTTAGGGACCTTTAAGAAAAGAGCCTACTCCTTTTTAAAAGGCCGGCAACGCATCTGCAATTTCCCTGGTGTTGCAGTTGTTCATGGGCGGCACTAGTCACTTACCATCAGGTGAGCCGCATGCTTGTTTGCCCCCTCTCCTATAAAAAATATTTAAATTCATTGATAAGAATTCCAATACAGGTTCAGATGAAATAGGTAGTCTTACAAGCCAATAACAACACCACGTAGTATATAATGTAGAACTTTGCTCTCTCGAGTACACGCCAGTAGTATTGCTCTCCCTAATTTGAAAGGCATCAACTGTCAAACTTTACATGTGCTCGGCATTCCTTATATTTAGATTTCGACATGTAAACAGTACGGGAGTGATAAAGTTTTATCGCGAAGTAACTGTAAAAGTACTTACAAAATTTCGTTATTAATATACCGTGTGGGTGATGTGAGAAAATCAAATAAAAACATCCCATAAAATGGTGTCAATGATATGAAATACGTTATGCTACAGATACTAGAATTAACATCTCAAAAATTTTCAGTCCAATATGTCTACAAATTAAACCATCTTCACTCCATAAATACTAAAATTCAGTACACAATGGAGTTGGAGGCAAACAATTCTTTGGATTTTCTAGATGTGTTAGTAATTCGTTATACCGATAACACTATTGGTCACACTGTGTATAGGAAAAATACCCATATCAACCGATATTTAAATGGTGAATCACACCATCATCCATCACAGTTAGCTACCGTGGGTAAATCCTTGTTTCAGAGAGAACGAGGGATCTGTGACAGTAAACACCTGGCCGCCGAGCACCAACACGTCAAGCAAGTTTTGCACGACAAAAAGCTTCAGGTTCCGCGCCTACGTCACGGTGAATAAGTAAAGCCGGCCACAGTCGAGCGAGTGCCTGCTGTACTGCCATATGTCAGAGGTGTCACTGACAAGATTGGTTACATCTTGAAGCGTGCTTCCATTTAAACAAACTTCAAGCCGCCGAAGAAGATTAGTCAGTTTTTACCATTAGTCAAGTGTAATGTCCCTCTGCAAGATGCAGGAGAGTACAAGATTGATTGTGAAGATGGTATCTCTTATATAGGATAAACTAAAAGATCAATAAAAACCCGCGTTAAAGAACACATAGCCTATGCGAAGAATCGACGCTCCGGGAAGTTTGCAGTCTGTAAACACGTACAGGATCGCCCCCGCCACTACATTAGATTTGATAGACAACAAATCCTCGCTAAAGAATACGAATTCCTTCCAAGGATGATTCGCGAGGCTATTGAAATAAAAAAAAAAACATTTCAATAAAGAAGATGTCTGGGTGCTACCATCTGCTTGGGATCCTATAATTGATAAAATTAAGTCCCAACCCAAGTTTACAACTGCAAGACTTCAAGATACTATAAGTTCATACTGCGTAGATCGAAACAAAAATTAATGACTTTAAATTGGAGGTAGCCGTGGTTAACTATGACATTGGCACGTCAAACACCTCAGTCCTCCCCCGTGATCATGGGTGCTGTAAAGTGCTCGAAACTTTGGGAATATAAAATAAGTTAATATATGCGATAAAATCCGTAAAAACTAGTTTTATTTAAATGTGTAGTGTTCGCGTAAATATTATAAATCATTATGGTTTTTAATTTATATTAAAATATTTTTTTAAGTTTTTGAGTGGACTAAGGAAATAAATGCAAGATGCAATAGTAAGACGTGCCGGAACTCTATGGATACAGGTGGCTCAGAACCGTGCTTTGTGTAATTCTTTGGGGGCCTTTGTTCAGCAGGGCTCATGAAGGGCTATAATGATGATGATGAAGGAATATATCTAAATATTATCTATTTATTAGCTACATCAATTTATTCATCTGATTTGTTACTCTTAGGGGTGGAATATTTCTTCAAATTTATCTGACTCCTGAAATATAACGCGATTAATTTAAAAAAAATCATCATAATTTATTTACAATTAACGAAGATCATCATCATCATCATCATTACAGCCCTTCACAAGTCCACTGCTGAACATAGGCCTCCCCCGCGTAATGCCACAAAGCACGGTCCCGAGCCACCTGCATCCATTGACTTCCTGCATGTCTTACCAGGTCGTCACTCCATCTAGTGGTGGGACACCCTACACTTCGCCTGCCGGTACGAGGCTGCCACTCGAGAACCTTTCTTACCCATCGGTTGTCGGTTCTTCGAGCTATATGGCCGGTCCATTGCCACTTCAGCTTACTAATCCTTTGGACTATGTCGGTTACTCTGGTTCTACTGCGGATATCCTCATTTCTAAGTTTATCACGCAGAGAAACCCCGAGCATAGCCCTCTCCATAGCTCGCTGAGCGACCTTGAGCTTCCTCATACGGCCAGCAGTGAAGGACCACGTCTCAGTTCTGTATGTCATCACTGGCAACACGCACTGGTTGTACAATTTAGTTTTGAGGTTTTGAGGTATGCCTGACGAGAAGATGGGTCGTAATCTCCCGAACGCTGCCCAGCCGAGTTGAATCCGTCGATTGACCTCTCGGTCGAAGTTGGACTTACCTAGTCGGACTATTTGTCCCAGGTAAACATATTCGTCAACAACTTCGATCTTAGTGCTCCCAACAACTACCGGCATAGGTGTGACATGGACATTAAACATGATTTTGTTTTGTCCATGTTCATCTTGAGACCTATCCATTGGGAGACACTATTGAGGTCATTGAGCATAGTGCTTAGGTCCTCCAGCGATTCTGCCATAAGGACTATATCGTCGGCAAATCGAAGGTGAGTGATGTACTCGCCATTAATGTTAATACCGTATCCTTTCCAGTCCAGTAGCTTAAAAACGTCTTCCAATGCAGCGGTGAAGAGTTTCGGGATATTACGTCACCCTGTCTTACACCTCTGCAGTTGGATAGGTTTCATACTCTGGTTCTGTACGCGGATAGCCATCGTAGCCCTACTGTACAAACACTTCAGCACCTCGATATACCGACAGTCCACTTGGCACCGCTGAAGGACTGCTGGCAAGGATTTATGGATCTCCTATGCCGCTACCACACAGAAAATAACTGATCGTAATAAAATAAAGAAATATATGATTCGCAACAAATACGTATGTTTTTTACTTATTAAGCCAGTGCTTGACTACTATCCTGTCTTAGCGTAACAAAAGCCCAT
>JAGSMP010001131.1:0-70300 GCA_029286625.1 Parnassius orleans
GGATCTCCTATGCTGCTACCACAAAGAAAATAACTGATCGTAATAAAATAAAGAAATATATGATTCGCAACAAATACGTATAAGTTTTTTTTACTTATTACAAGCCAGTGCTTGACTACTATCCTGTCTTAGCGTAACAAAAGCCCATACACTCTTGCCTTGGGCGTCTTGCCCAGACTATTCAGACGGAAAGACAGATGCAAGCAAATTATTAGTATACACGACAAAGTACTTTTATCAATGATAAAATATATTATATTATTTAAAAAACAGAATTTTATTAGTTAAATGGCTATTTCTTAAAAATTTCTGGTATATACCAATGTTCAGCGCTACATTTGCAATCGAATTACATACAAAGTTCTCAGTTTATTACTCAACTATATGTGAGTTCGTGGAATACTAGTTATTGAACTCCATTATACTTTGTTGATCAAGGAATTCCTATCTGTTGTAGATAATTAATATCATCGTTTCTTGTTTCATATTTTTAATTACATGATGTATGTAAGGTAAAGGTTACAGCCTATTTGCATCCTACTGCGGGTTACAGACCTCTTACCTCTGAGAGGGTTGTTTAATTACGTTAACATTTACATTTGACACTTAGTTACTTGATGATATTATATTATGTCATCATCATTACAGCCTATCAAAAGTCCACTGATGAACATAGGCCTCACCAAGGGTTGTTTCATAGGGATACGATTTACCATAGTTGCCATGTTTACAAAGCGGGCCAGAAACCGCTGTTTTTTATCATTCTGAGTTGTTAGTAGTTAGTTGTTAGACAGCAGTTATTAGAAAATGCTGGTGTATAAATACAGCCCGCTTTGTGAACATCGGGACTGCGCCCTTTTCCCTAAAGGGGGTCGCGTCCGATTCGGCAGAAAGGCTTCAAATGCCAATGCCAGTCCCACAGGTGGTGTTTAGTGGTAGGCACTTCTTCAAAGTGAGTCCCACATAACCATGCAGCCGGCTGCGTGGTATGCTAGGAGCATTCACCACCTCCCTCCCCCGCTCCGGAGGGTGCCTTTGCATTGGGCGCAAAAAAAAAAAAACATCGGGCAGTAACCAGCGAGAAGGCAACATATCTGTTAATTTTAATACGTGTATACCGACAGACGTGTACCGAGTATTGTGTAGTGTTAGTGATATTATGTAATAAGTGATACCGTGCTTATTTTGCAGAATAAAGCAGTGTATTGTATATTGGCGACGAGGAAAAAATACTGTAAGTAATTACAAATATTTTTATATGAACTGGAAAAGTTTTATACTAGGATTTGCTGTATTCTCTTTTAAGAGATTGATTAAAATACGTATCGTAAAGTTGGGGGACATTTAGCAATAGCAGTTTGATGGTTATGCAGTGACGTAATTTATCTTTGTTAAAATTAAATGGACACCTCGATGAGATGGTCCAGGACACTTATTGATGATGGTCCAAGTTTTACTAAAGCAAAGGTCCAGTCATGGACATGCTTTAGGTCCTAAAACAGGGTTTAAATTAGCAAAGGGCTGAGATGTCATGAGAATGTAATTGCGTGACGGTCTAATAATAGACACACGTAATTAAAAGATATATTTGTCACAGTTTGAGTTTTCATGCTGCGTGCATTCAAGATGTTCCCCGTTTACTAGAAAAGGTAATAAAAATATATTGGTAAAACATTTATTAGTTATTATCTGCTTGTATATCTTCTTTCTTACAGAAAAAAGACTATAAAAATAAAAATAAAAAATGTCATCACTACCCCCTCTGGAATCATTTGATTGTGATGGGGATTCTCATGGCATTGGTGCCAAATGGGAAAAGTGGAAGCGAGGTTTAGATATTTATCTAGAAGCTGCAAATATTAAACTACCCGCTAAAAAAAGAGCTAAATTATTACACACGGGTGGCCTTAGTCTTCAATAAATATATTATAATAGCAGTACAGATGATCCAACGAAGGATATTTATGTTATAGCTATTGAAAAATTTGACGAGTACTTTGCTCAAAACAAAGTATATGAGAGACACTTATTTCGGCTAATGAAACAAGAATCGGGTGAAAAATTTGAGAATTTTTTAATTCGATTAAGAAAACAGGGTGATAAATGTGGTTTTGCAAATAAAGAAGAAAGCATTATCAATCAAATTACAGAAAAATGTTACTCTGGCGAGCACTGTAAATTTTTTTTATAAGGAGGTGACAAATGACATTAGAAGACATCATAATAGAAGCAAATACCTTAGAAAGTGTGAATAGACAGATGGAAGAATTTACTCACAACCCTGCATGTAATAGCAGCACCGTAAATAAAATTGACACCAGAAGAAAAATGTCTAACAAATCGTGTACTAGGTGTGGGAGCTTTAAGCATATGCCTTAGACAATGGAATGTCCCGCAAGGAAAATTAAATGCCATAAATGCGGTATAACGGGGCACTTTCGGAAGTACTGTTTAACAGTAAGGCCACCTTAAAGACATTTTTTGAGTTCATAAGACCCTACCGCCATAAAAAAATCAAAGACGGAGGAAAAGGAAGAAATCGATTATGTTTTTCATGTAGATGACGACACTACTATTAATTGTTGGGTTGTTGGTGTCAAGACTTGATTATTGATCGATTCTGGATGTAAGAAAATGTAATTTGTTAACAGATGTCACATGGAAAAAATAAGAAATAAAATAAATGTTTTTGAAATTGATAGATCACCGGATAAAACATTTTACGCCCACTTTTGGTCTTGGTTTTTTTTAACCAAAATTAATAATTAAAAAAGCTGAGGGTACTCCGGATTAACTTTGACATTGGGACGTCAATCACCTCAGTCCCCCGTGACCATGGGTGCTGTAAAGCACCCGAAACGTCGGGAATTAATAAAATAAGTTAATTAAACGCGATATAATCCGTAAAAGTAGTTTAATTCAATGTGTAGTGTTCGCGTAAATATAAGAAATCATTATAGTGTTCTTGGAGCATGAGTTACCTAGTGAAAGTGTAAGGCCTTTAAAAAAGTAGATTGACAGTATCCAAATTTTTAGGGCACCATCAACTATCGAGGAAATACAAAGTTTCTTGGGGTTAGTAAATTTTGTTGAGAAATGGATACCAAATTTGGCGACAATCACTGAGCCGTTTTGGAAAATACTAAGACTAAAGCTGGGGGAAAATGCCGACATTGGAAAATTCTGGACTATAGTCCAGGAAAACGCATTTTACGAATTGAAGAAAGCTCTATGCAATATGCAGTCATTAGGATATTATGATAACGCTGACAAGACCCAAGTTATTGTCGATGCCAGTCCTGTTAGGTTAGGGGCGGTCCTTATCCAAATTAATTCAAAAGGACCTAGAATAATAGCATTTGGAAATAAGAGTTTAACACTCTGCGAAAAGCGATACTGCCAAACTAAAAAGGAAGCACTGGCCTTAGTATGGGCTGTAGAACATTTTAGAATATATCTTTATGGTAAAAGTGAGTTTGAACTAATAAGTGACCACAAACAATTAGAAAATATTTTTGGAAGAATCTCTAAGCCTTGTACCTGAATCGAAAGATGGTTTCTTCGATTACAAGCCTATAATTACAAAATAGTGTACCGATCAGGTAAATCGAATATAGCTGACACCTTTTCAAGACTTTGCACATCAAAACCTAATTATGTAAATACAATAAGTAATTTTGATGAGGTACATATCAGGCATATAATTGAATACTCAAGACCCGTAGCCGTATCACTCGACGATATTGAGCAATTTTCCAAGGACTCGACGATATTGAGAAGTTTATACTCGTGTACCTGGGATTATACCATATCAAATTATAAAGTATTTGAATCAGAGCTTTGCTTCCGAAATAATATTTTACTTCGAGGTACCAAAATTGTTATTCCTGGAAAATTAAGACAGCAAATATTGCAAGCCGCCCACGAGGGTCACCCTGGTATTGTTTGTATGAAACAAAGATTACGGACGAAAGTATGGTGGACTAAAATTGACAAAGATGCAGAGATATTCGTAAGAAACTGTAAAAGTTGCACATTAGTATCTGCACCAAATCCACCTAATCCAATGAAGTGCCGTGACCTACCAGTCGAACCATGGATTGATGTAGCTATTGATCTAATGGGACTTCTACCCTCTGGAAATTTTTTGTTAGTTATCGTTGATTATTACAGTCGTTATAAGGAAGTAAAAGTGACAAAAAGTGTAACTTCACATGATATTATTAGGTTACTAAAGGAGATATTTTCACGGCTTGATTATCCAGTTACCATCACTGCAGATAACGGAAGGCAATTTGTTAGTCAAGAGTTTCAAAATTACCTGCAAGAATGTGGTATAATTCTTCACAACACAATACCATATTGGCCCCAACAGAATGGAGAAGTGGAAAGGCAAAACCGAAGTATTCTAAAACGTTTAAAAATCAGTCAAATAGAAAGAAAAAATTGGAAAGAAGATTTATTTTACTATCTGATGATGGACAATAGCACACCCCACTCAGTAACTGGTAAAACTCCATCTGAACTATTCTACAAACGACAATTTCGGGATAAAATTACATCATGCATAGATATTGAAAATAAACAAGAAG
Source organism: Parnassius orleans (assembly GCA_029286625.1). Taxonomy (NCBI): domain Eukaryota; kingdom Metazoa; phylum Arthropoda; class Insecta; order Lepidoptera; family Papilionidae; genus Parnassius; species Parnassius orleans. Next base: position 4,593 of record JAGSMP010001131.1, read on the forward strand.
ATTCAGAAGTTAGAGACAGAGACGCGTTGCAAAAAGAAGCCGGAAAAACTTGCAGTAACTGCAAGCGAAAAGCCAAAGATCACGGTATAAATAAAGGTGATAAGGTAATTGTAAAAAATTTCGCCAAAGAAAATAAGCTTACCAGCTTTTCTCCAGCCACTGTTGTAAAAACTACTAACAATACTGGAGACGTAGTGATTCGCAATAATGATACGAATGCACAATATCGACGAAATGTAGTTCACTTTAAAAAAATTGAAGGAGAGTGGAGAGTAGATAATGATGCACAAGAAGGAAGTTTACCCAATTTGAATGAAGAAGTAACAGATAATAACACTGATGAAATTAGAATGATTATTGAAGAATAATCTACACTAATTTTGTAAGAGTTAAAGCAACTATAGATCATGCATGGAACCAGAAATAAAAATATTAAGAAAAAGGAATGGATGTAGTGTATAGACAAACGTTTTGTAGAGTATACGTATTATACGTATATAGAGAATCTATTAAGGGGTAAGTCTTTTATAATTTGGGATATTTTATTAAATATGAGCATACACATCCAGTAGCAGTTTTTTTTTTTAAATAGAGCACTCTTGGGTATAATTTCAGCAGCAAGTCTATTTCCATTTCTGGTATTTCACGTGTAAGTCTCTTTTGCTTTTCTTAAATAATACATGTTTTGTTTTACAAACTTTGCAATTTCAAAAATAAACAGGCATGGAAGGGGTAGTATTTTTAGAGATATTAATAGCGGCCTGCAAGGCTCATCAGCTGCAGTGCCACATTTGCTCTAATACATTTTTTTGGGCAATGAATTCCTGTTTTGCATCTGTGCTATTACCCCATATAATGAGTCCGTATCGCAGAACGGATTCCACATAGGCAAAGTACGCAGTAAGTGCTGTATTTTATGTGGCTAATTTGCTTAGTTTGGTGCGTACGAAAATCTATTTATTTTTTTACAAACATTTTCAACTTGACTTTTCCAATTTAGTTTTTTATCTATCCATATACTCGTACCTAGGAATTTTGTCATATTTGTACTTTTTAGGTTTTGTCCTTCAAAATTAATGTTAATTGTCTGGTATAATATGTCATTGAAATTTATAAAATAAGTTTTGTCAAGATTTATAAGTAGATTGTTATTTTTAAGCCATTCTATTATTGTTTTTACTGTGCTGTTAATGTCATTAATATGGTCTTTTAGTGATTGTTTAGCATCTGTTTTCACTGTTACAGATATGTCGTCAGCGAATAAAATGCATTCGTGTTTAGTTTCATCCGGAAGATTATTAATATAGACTAAGAACAACAGTGGTCCCAAAACGCTGCCCTGTGGAACTCCGTGATTGTTTTCTTTAAGATCTGATATGTAATTTAGGACCACATGATTGCAGTCTGGTGTGCTTATTTCAACAGATTGTCGTCTATTTTGCAAGTAGGTTTTAATCCAACTTAAAGCAGTGCCTCTAATACCACATTTTTCCAATTTTTCCAGTAGTGAATTATGTGATACAAAATCGAAGGCCTTCGACATGTCAAAGAAGAGAGCAGTTGTATAATTATTAGCATTTAGGCATGTTAGAGTCTCATTTACCATATCGAAAACAGCATGTGCAGTAGATTTTCCCCTCTGGAACCCATACTGACTGGGATTCAGGACATGATACTTGTCGAAGAACGATGTGAGTTTAGTATGCATAATTTTTTCATATACTTTTGACAAAATTGGAACGAACGCAATAGGACGGTAACTGTCCAAAATTGATTTTTTGACTTTTATGGACAAAGGCTTAATCAAAGAAAATTTAAGTTTATCAGGGAAGATACCAGAGACTATTGATAAATTTATTAAAAATGCCAAGAACCTGCCTATTTCTTTATTGCAGGCCTTAATTACTTTGGTACAAATTCCGTCATACCCCTCTAAGTTACTATTATTCAAGATCATTATTACTTTATTTATGTCATATTCGTCAACAGGGTTTAGATAAATAGAATTATTGAGGATTTGATTGGATTTATTATTTGATATATTATTGTGGATATCTTTTTCTGGCAATTCAATGAAGAAATTATTAAAAGTATTTGCGATTTGTGTAGGAAAAGTAATAACTTCGTTGTCGTATTCAATAAAATCAATGTGATTATTATATTGCGGCTTTGTATCTATTTCATCCATATTTTGAAAGTTATATAACGATCCTTGACTACCTTGCGGTGTACAAATAAGATTTAGAACAAATACAACACTGATACTCCAAATTTTAGTCTAATTTATACTAGCACCATCAACCAATAGTAATTTATTTAAAATCCGTTCACATTAATGTTCGTTATTAGGACATCGCGATAGAGTTAGTTCAATGCGTGACATAACTTTTTGTCCAAGCTGCACAGTGTTTCCTTAGAAGTTAGCCATTTATCATTTGGTGGTATGACTCCTTTTTTGCCTAGGAGTCCGTCTGGGTAAGTAACATCCTTTTACATTTATCTGCTACCAAATAGCAGTGCTCATACTGCTGTGTTCCCGTCTGAAGTCTGAAGGGTATAAAGACAGAAATATTACAGACTGTGAGGCATTCCATTTAAGTCCCCGGGGGTGATAATATATTTATAGCCTACTTTGTGTGACGTTGGCTACAAGTGTCCATAGTCTGCAGTAGCCACTTTACATAAGGTGGAACGTAAGTTCGTTTGTCACTTCAGTTTTACAAAAAAAAAACTTTATATACTTTTATGGACTACAGTAATATTCATTAGTGATTTACTTAATCACTTCAGAAAATGTTGTTATAAAAGCAATTAGTAACTGGTGGCACAAGAACGCGCAGTTCAAATGATGGTAAGCGGATTATGTGGCTTGTAGACACATACATTTATCTTCAAATAGGAACAAAATTCAAATCCGTTATCAGCCCTGAAGTATAAGCTAGCATGCCTCGTTTCCAGTAAAAAAGGTCTCAGGAATTAAGAGCATTGTCGTTCCTCGTTGGAGTCGATCATTCGTGCTGCAGCTATATATAGGTTGTTATATCTACAATTAAAAGCCAAATCTCGAAAGTCATGCCATTCAGCAGAACAGGCCTCTCCCATAGATTGTCTCATAGGGAAGATATTTGATATACGTTTCTAATTGACCTGTTATCAGAAAAATGCTATTGCCCATCTCCTGGTTTCCATATATCCAACAGTTATATCCACTGGACAACCATGATATCCACTGGATGAGAATATGGGGTAGCGGATATTCTTACACCGCCACTACATGGTTATCATAATCTCAATAACACTGAAACGTAAATGCGGTCATTTGTTAGCTACTCTGATCGTTATAATACTAGAGTGCGTCCTTTGTTATGTATAAATTAATTTATTTATGCGTAACTAAGTAACGGGAAAAGCAATATTGTAGTTATACTTTTCAGTATTAAAAATATCAGTACTACTGGTGAAACTTCACGTCGAAGCACTTCCGTGTCCATTAAGTGGAGCGTTTTCATCTGGAATGAAAATAAAGTACTCACTTAAGTACCGTCAGGTTTTTAAAACTTAAAACGTAGATTAAAATAATTCCCACTCTCTTCTTTATAGTTATATAAATCTCCAGTGAATAATAACAGCACTCTTTAACTAATTGAGAAGAATCACTGTTAACTATATATTACATAAAGGAAAATACGCGTGACATAGAACAATTTTTGTTTAAAAATGTGACTCTTTTTTCGCTATAATATAAAAATACCGTGTTGTGGCGGTGTGGGACTATTCACTACCCCATATCAGCCCGTTGGTGTCGTAAGAGGCGACAGAGAGAAACTGAAATAGGAGATAGGCAGCATCATCTTCCTGATAACAAGTTAATATTAATACATAAAATCTGTGTTTGCCTATGAGGCAATTATAGGGGAGGTTATGTTTAGAGTTAGTTTTTGGACTTTAGTGATGCTGACAATTAATTATGAAGGCCGTGGTAGCTAAGTGTTCTCCGTTATTTAACTATATCTGAATTAAAACTTATTATATTCAGATATAATTAAATATTTGCTCGATACCAATTTAACAAAAAAAAAATATAAAAATATAATAATCGGTTGGTCATTTTGAGTATATCTTAGTAGGTAATAATAACTGTATGTACATGTCTCATTAATTATCATTTCTATCGGTAAGCAAAAATCTATCCAGTGTTATATTCAACTGGCTACAGCCTAAACTGAGTCCGTTTGTGTAACGCGCCATAACACAAATGTGAGGAGCATGTTTTTATAATTTGTAAATATATTATATACTTTGCTATATGTTATGCCGCGTACAGACTTATGCAACGTAACTTGAAATGTAACATGAAGGGAAAGAATTTGCCGTCCACATTAGTGCAATGTATCATGCGATGTAACACACTTTGTAACAAATTTTCATAGCCTGGACGCCTTGCGCGCGTGAACTGTGTATTTAATGCGCACGCTGCGAGCATTTATATTATATAATATATAAACTTAGTGCCAAATTGTGTGTGACGTTCTTTTTTACTTTCAGTTATTCTATGTTACATAAATGGGGCAGTGCTCAAGAATAACTCCTGCTCATAAACCTTATCAAAATTGAGAGGAGGCCAGCGCCTTCAATAAAACGTCGATCAAACAACGATCGCTCTATTGGATGAATTATATTTTTATTCCATTCCATCCAACCATTACAGTCTATAAAATTAGACTGCTGAATTGCTGAATAAAGGTCTGCTTCATAGATTGCTTCATAGTTGCCACGTTTAGAAGGCGGCTTGGCAGCCGCAGTTTTTTATAATTTTGATTTTTTATCAAAAAGATGCTGTTGCCCGTCTCCTTCTTCAGTTTTCCCCTGAGCAACCATGAGCTCTGAGATATGGCATCTATCTTCCTCACACAATTCGGTGATTGCTACCAGTTTTATACCATTTACGGAAGTATCATAATATAATTGATCGGTGTATATTTTAAAAGTGTTATGTAAAAATTTATAATTATTATTCATCAAGACCCATGTGGAAACATTAAAATTGCGTCGAGCCTATCGTAAATATTCAGTGCAATATCAGATGCCGCCTGTTACTAGAATTAACATATTCATGGAGCAAATGTACAATTGTTATTTAAATTGTTATTGAAGCATAATACTATATAAGTTCATTACTCTCGTTAGATACGTCAGGCTGCAGCAATAATGAAATCAACAATGAATGACTTAACCGGCAAAGAACGCCGGTCGCACAGAATACCAGCATACAAAAGCATTCTAACCATAGCAAAATCAGTAGTGCTTTGTATCGGGTTAAACAATTTTATATAACAAATAATTTTGTGACGGCTTGGCATCGCAGTGCCTAAGAATTAGGTTGCAGCACTGCAGGGTTTCACCTTTGAAACCCGCACGAAAGAAATGTTTAAGTGGTCTACAAATAGTTATTCCAGGTCAAGTTATTTAAAAGGAAAAAAAATTTGTGAACTATTATTTTTAATTAGTAACAATATTACGAAGCCGCGGCAGACCACGGACTAATTTCACAGCACGCGAGCAACCCGGGTTCGATTCGCCGGCACCTTCAAAAAATTTTGTTGTATTTTAAGTGCTACTTTACCACGTGCTCGGCGATGAAGAGAAACATCATGAGGAAACCTGTATGTCTGTGAAATTTAAAAATATTTTGAGGATATGTGAATTCCGCTAACGCGCATGCGTTAACGCCGCTAACGCTGGATGCGCAGGGGGCTATTCACTCTACAACAATCTCGGCATTGAGAGGAGGCTCGTGCCCAGCAGTAGGACCTATACTCGTATATATCGTAAGTTTACTTTACTTTTTTAGTATATAATATTTATAAGAGTACATAATTAGTGTTATATACAACGTAATAAAACTTATATACAACGGCCAAATAAGAGGTATACAACTTATTTTATAACTTCTTTTTAAACAAAAATTACAAGGCATTTAAAAAAAAATCTTTATTTAGGCTTGGCACCTCTAGCAGAATGACAGATATGAGCTCTTTTCATCGCGTTTCTCATCAAATTTTTGCACACCTCCGATGTTATCCCACTGAATGCGTCTCGGAGATTCTGTTTTAAGTCAACCCTACATCCGCTCGTTACTCGTTACTCGTTGCATATCGAATTTGACGTTGACGCTAAAATAAAATTGCGGCAAATAAAAATTTTGTATATCTCTATGGTAGCCATGCTGTATTATATTTCTTAATCTTTTAAAAAATATATTTATATTATATAATAAAATATCTATATCGTTTATCTCGAGAACTTTCTGTTAAACATATAGTATATAGTAATATGCTAGCAAATTATTTCACTCCTTTGCTGTACGCACGAACAGCGAATCATGTCTTGATTATTTGAGGCTATGAGGACCATGCATGACACCCATGTGAGGAAGTAGTGTAATGAATTCTCGTAATCCATTTCCACTTGGCAAATTTTATTGCTGCTTATTAATTTGAAATAGAATTTAATTTTCATAGCACAAAATAATAAATTAAACAAGATCAGTAAATTAGTTTTTATTTTATCATTTAAGAAATGCAGATGCAGCTTGTCAATTAAACCGCCAATTTCCGATGCAGCCCGCAATCTATAAACCGTCTCACAAATTGGTTCTAGCAATTGATTAACATGGATTACTATTACGAAATATAAACAGTGATAATGTGTGTTGGATGAGAATGTTTTATGAATTAAAATCTTAGTTCGTGATATTAAGAGGCTACTTGCCATCACAAGTTTTTGGACTACTGTAAAGGTACTATATAGAATATAATTTTATTAAATTGTGACGACACGTTACTGTGGACGGACGCATTCAGGCTATCGAGGGATTTTAAAAACATTGGAAACAGTAAATACTATTGAAAAAGTATCATATTGCTACAGTCTTAATATTGAGAATCGTAGTCAACTTCGGTGATCGACGGGTGAAGTTAAACGTCAACCTACCTGTGATTGCGATCCCTACCGCTGCGCCACAAAGGTCGGTAGATATACTAGACTATAAGCACATCCATAGAATAATAAACTTATAGAAGTGACATTTTTTGATAATGCAAAGCTCCTCAACAAATAAACGTTTTGACTCCGATCCGGATCTATCCAATAATGCCAATCGAAAACGCAAGTATAATCATGATATTTCAGATTCATTCAAATCATTCACTGATAATTTATTGAAAAAGATGGATGATTGGAATACAGACATTATTTTAAACATTGGAAAACATATTGGTGTTGATAATCTACCAAATTATATTTTACAAGTGAACAGATTTTTTTCGAAAATAAAATTACAAGGTCGTCCCAGAGTCATTATAGCTAAAATGCGGACAAGGCTCTTAGATGACAAGATAATTTCACGTGGCCGCAAAGCTTTAGTCACAAAGTCAAAGACTAAGTCAGAGTACCGACGACTTTATAATATGCCATGGATATTTTTAACTTATGAGTCCATTTTGACTAATATCCCACATGTAACGCAGATAGTGGTGTAGCTCTAGTTGGTAAATCGCACTGTTTTGACGTAGCAAAAGCCTCACTCTAACCTTGAGGATATACATACACGTTGTGATCAAAGGGAATGACAGATACTGACAAACTATTTTACAAATCGTTTAGTTTGAATGTGTGGAATGTCGGCAACAAAGGGGTGGAGACCCTTTACTCTACATTCCATTTCACCTGACAAATTATGGGAAAAGTGTTCTAACGCGTTCGGAAACCACGTATGTAAAAAAATTGCAAAATTTTTTAATATCACTAAAAGTGGATTCAAAGATAAGTAAGTATATTGTTATTGAAAATTACCTAAATTATACATTTTAATTTTCATATGTTTCGACATATTTATTTATATATGGTCATATTATTAAATGTTTAAAAATAATTGCTAATTGTTGTTCAATAGTGGAAAATAGAGAGGAATCAAATCATGTAATTCCCACGCACAATATACTAAAAATGTTGAAAGGACACAAGACCAATGCGACAGACAATGCTACTACATAAACTCACAAATAACACCAGGCTTGTGGAACGAAGGCTGTCCATTCACTTATCTTTATAAATAATATTCTGTTTACAACTTACCGAAATAATCTATTATAATATTTCTATATTTTCCATCCATCCATTACAGCCTATAGAAGTCCACGGCTAAACATAGGCCACCTGCATAGAATGCCTCATAGTGGGGATTTTACCATAGTCGCCATGCTTGGCAGGCGGGTTGGCCATCGCAGCTTTCTATTATTTTGAGTTGTTATAAGGAAGATGCTGCTGCCCATCTCCCGTTTCAGTTTCGTCAGGGACGATATGGAGTAGTGGATATTCTTACACCGCTAATACACGATTTATTATTGCTATGTTTGAAAGCATTTTTCAAGCAAAATACGTTAGGTTAATATTCAATTGTTACATAGTCCCCATTTAGCAAGCATGAATAGAGTCTACAGTACTTGAATCACTAAGTAGACAAAACACGAGCACGATCGAATAGGATTATCCTGTTAGTGACGAATTTGTAAATTTAATATTGCTGAAAACGGGCTTTAAGGTCCAATGACCTGACTAGAGCGTGACAAGGGGCTCAATAATAAAACGAGCGAAGTAATTTTTTTTTTATTTAAAAAAAAATTGCATAATGCTGCTGTGTTTTTTGTGGTAAGTGTAGCAGACCGGAGACCCTTTTAACTGAAAAAGAGGCTTTCCATTTTAGTGCTCGAGGTGACACGCCTATATATTTTGATTTTTAATCGATAATAGATGTAGGTGTCTATGGGTCAAAGCATCCACTTAACATTAGGTGAACTGTGTGTTTTTATAGGATAAGGGTGACAAACAGGCACAATCCAGACTGCTGTGGCCCAAAGACACCAACATCTATCCTCGTTAAAGAATCAAAAATTAGATGCGTTGTTACCCCTTAGGACTAAGATAAAAGTTACTCTTTATCAGTGTAAAGCTCTTCACTCAACATTCAAAACACAACAGAATTGAGCTGCTATTTCGCGCTGGTGTTGTATGAAAGCGCAATCCGGCCCATTCGTGGTTTAACCACAATATAGCTGCAGCGTCGCTTTAGAACTGAAGTTTCTTAAATGGCTTTACAAGCGCTTGTTCGTCAGTCACCCTTACCACTATAAAAAATAACTTATCACGCTTGATATTCAGGTTGGTGAAAGTAAGGAGGCATGAAAATCTTTCTCATGAAGGAATATTTGCTATAATCAACACTATAAGTAGACGAATTGGCGAAACAATATTACATTTCTTGTGTTTTTGACGCTGATCACGTCTCTGGTCTCGTTATTAAAAAATATTCTTTTAATAAAAAGCTTAAGCTTAATAGGGCTTAAATTGTTTTATACACTATTTCTTAGCACCGGCTTCAGAATGTGAAGTCATTTTATTCCTTTTCGTTCTTTTAAGTCGGCTTTCAATTTATATTAAAAGTTATTTTTTACCCTTTAGAGAGGAAAAGGAGACAGGCCCTTTAGAGCAAGGAATAGATATTGTTAATCTCATTGGTATCTAAATTGTCACCTAAAAACAACAATAAATTCGCCGCCTTCAAAAAAAATATTTTCCTTATCTAGTTCCAAATTATATGAGAAAACCCTGAACCTATTTAATAAAAAGAATCATCAAAATTGGTTTACAATAGGCGAAGACTTCGCGTAACATACATACAAAAACATACCGTTGAACTGAGTTTTCCACCTAAAGTTGGGCGACTTTTTAACCGACTTCAAATAAGTCGGCTAAAAGACAAGTCATACCCCACAAATATAAATAATGCTCCAAAACAGTTTCCAAAATTGTCAACATTCTATGTTGTCTTCAGGGAACCTTGTTAGCAAATTATAACATTTAGTTTTTTTTTTCAAACTATTCAATAGACTTAGTAATGTAATGATCAAACGGATTATCCTTTGAAAGCGCTCCTGGCTAATGATCAGATTTAATATCTCCGTAAACGCGCTCTAAGCTCGAGTGATGAATCTTGGTGTCATGAACAGACTCCCAAATAAAATTACAGCTGTTATTACAGACATCAGACAGTTATGAATTCAATTAATGTGAAATTAATTAGGAGTTTATTTATTTTAACATAAGTACCAAAGGTACAAACAGAGGATTAAATTTCGTATGTCATTTTCTACTATCTAATCGGAAAGATAGTGGGAGACTTGTGTAAAGTAGTGCCGTGAGAGCTCATGGGATAAGCATTAGCCATGAATTTCATTGTAGGCTTGCAACCAGGATTCAATAACCTATTGATACAGGTGTCGGGTAGTGGCGGTGTAAGAATATCCACTGCCCCATATCTTCCCGTGGGTGTCATAATAGGCGACAGAGGGAAACTGAAACAGAAGATGGCCGGCAGCAGCTTCCTGATAACAACTCAAAATAATTAAAAAAAAACTGCGGTTGCCCACCCGCTTACTAAAAGTGGATACTACGGCAAAGCGTGAAAATATGAGGCAATCTACGGGGGAGGTCTATGTTAAGCAGTGGACTTTCCTAGCTTTTATAGACTGTATTAGTTTGGCGATGAAGAAAATCATTGTGAGGAAACCTGAATTTTTAAGGAATAAAATATTTTAAGGACATGTGAAGTTCGCCGACACACCCTGGATGCTGGCAGAGTGATGGACTGATTGCTTCATAACCCTCTCAGAAGTGAAAAAGGGCCTGTGTCCAGGCTATGGGACAAATAAAGGCTGTGTAACTTTATCTTTAGTTAAGGGAAAAGCGCATTCCAGATTCGGGAAGCTGAGAGAAGAGGTTTAAGAGAAGACCATTATTGTGAAGGGGAATTTCTACATCATTGATGGTCACGTGAATAAAAATTTCAATCATGGAAAGAACCCAAGTATTAGTATAATTATATATAAATACAGGCTGTGAAGCAATCGATGTGGCCCCAGAGGCGACGAGTCTGTAACCTTCTTTATTTGAAGTTCGCTGCAGGTTCTCATGGGCTGCAGCAGCCACCTACCATCAACCGTAACTTTTTTGTTATAGATTAAGGGTGAAAAAGGAGCACGAAGTCTACCTGATGATAAGTGGAAGACGTGACCCATAGACAATTACTACGATTAAGAATTAAAATGTAGAAGTGTTGTCACCCCTAAGGACTAATATGGCAAGCCCCGTTTTCAGTAAAAAGGGTGTCTAATTCTCTCCACTCATCATACGAAACACAACAGCATTTAGCTGCTATTTTGCGCTGTTAGTCTGTGAGAGCATGGACCCTCCTCGATGAAGTTAACCCATTCTTGCTACAGTCATAATATAGTTGCAGCGTGGGTTGTGTGTCACTTGAATTGTAAAATTATTGAAATGTGCATTTTTAATATACTGGAGCAAATGGATGAAGTTATTGAAATGGATTTTATGTTTTAAACAATTTATGCATTAATAGGTAACTGACCAAAATTATTTTAAAAACATTTATTTAAAATTAATCATCTCATGCATATAATTGAAATAAAATTTAAAATTTTGCTGCGCCTAAAGCCAGTTTCCACAATTGATTGTGACCATCCGATATTTACTGCTCGATTTGGCAACAAAAGGAAATTACATCCGACAAACGTGGTTTTCGTAGTTTATAAGCTACAAAGGAAATAGTTATGCGGGGGCTCGAATTAAAATTGTGAACTGACGGCAAAATTAGGAATTCCTATTGGAAAGGCTTATCAAAAGAAAATTAATGAAAGAGGATAAGATTGGCATACATATGAGGAATACCTACACCCAGAAATGATGACACGGTGTCTGAGTTTTTTTTTTACTGAAATTACAAACAAACTTCCTCCGCCTAGTAATCCAACGTTAAACAATGAAGGCTACAATATGTTGTCATCACGGAAGACTAAAATGGGATGCCTAACAGCCTGTGTTTATACTGTTTTTTATAGCCTTAATACCGGCCGTGCAATAACTGCTATTTGGTGGCAGAAAACGGTGGGAGTGGAAAATTATTAAAAATTATTAAAAAAACATAGTTGAGTGTAAACATTATATAATAACAATCGTTGATGTCATCCCCCATAGCTTGCCTCGTTGGAGGGTATTTGCCATAGTTGCTACACTTGAAAGGCGTGTTGACAACCGCAGATTGTTTTATTATTTTTGAGTTGTTATCAGGAAGATGCATCTCATGTTTTATTTATCTTTGTTGTCTCTTACGAAACCCAGGGGATGATATTATTTATTTATCAATCGTTAATACTATTAAATAGTTATTACCAATGTAGGGTATCTTATGGTGGCAGCGTAAGAGATTCCATTGCTCGTAAATGTAGTTAGTGGTGAATATGGGAAAGGCCAGAACATTCTCATGGACTCGGACCGCTGGTGGTGAAACTATCTCTTATCATAAATCAGACTTAAAATACTAAGAGAGCGACTGGGAACAGCGTCAAAAGTATCAGACGTCCGGTACTGTAATTATCAATTATACGACTTAGGGACCTTCAATAAAAGAGTCTACTCTTTTTTAAAAGGGCCGGCCAGTTGTTCGTGGGCGGCGGTAGTCACTTACCATCAGGTAAGCCGAATTCTCGTTTGCCCCCACTTATATATATAAAAAAAAATATGAGCATGGCGATTGTGGCAAAATCTTCCTATATTGGGAGAAATTCATGTTCATGCGTATCTAATATATAAAAATTATGATTGTTTGTTCGTATTTTATGCGCTGCCATACTGTTCATTAGATTACGGTTAAACTTTATCAACTTATTGCTTGCACTTGGGCGAAGGTTATAGGCATAGTACAATTAACTCACAGCAGATGGTACGCGTAACGTACCTACAAATTTATTTGAAAGTTATATATCATTCAACTTCAATGAATGTATTATCATTAATTATACAACATAACTGTTCTAAATTACTATAGATGACTAATTACTTAAGATAACAGGGTCAGCAATTAGTAATTTGCTTAAAATCGGATAAAATGCTTATCTTAGTATAAACAGTAGTGGTAGATCAGAAGCTAAGCGATCGTAGTAGTGTAAATTTCATAGTGCGTAAGCAACTCAGGTTTGATTCTCGCCGGCACCAATGGAAATGTTAATTGCAATTTTAAGTGCTGATTTACCACGTGCTCAGCGGATAATATCGCGAGGAAGCCTACATGGAACACGTATTGGGGCATTTCCCACTTGATATGTGACAGCAGTACTCCATGCACGACCGGATTTGCGCTTCATATAAGGTAAGAAGCTGCCCCGGCGTGAAGTACCGTCGCTCCCTTGCAAGGACACCAAGTTTCCTTGCGGCTGCTTTGGCGCTGGACTCAATGAACCGCCCATAGTTGAGGTTCGGAGAAAATTCAACCCCTAACAACTGAAGGTGGTCAGTGTACTACAAGGATACATTCCGGAAAGTAGGAGCCAGGGTGAGCGGGCTCCTTTTTTTAGTGCACGCTATTGGTCGGGAGGTGCTCTTCAAACTAGGTAAGACACACCATTTTATTTTATTACGCGGTCTTCGCTAATCAATTTTTAACACCTTTAATATACTTTTGCTTATGTAAATTATGATCATAATTTTTTTATTTACATTAAAATTGACCTAAAGATATAGATAATATTTTATATGTATAACTTAATAAGTTAGCGACGCCCGCAATTTGTTTTCATAAAACCTACACACTTCCTCGCTCATAAACGTAACGTAAATGTTTTAGGAAGCAATATGAAATTAGAGACGAATAAAATAAATTAGTCGCCAAACTGGTGGTTACCTAATTTATTAAAGATTTTGTTGTATTACACAAAAAAGTCTATGACATCTCTTAATTTGCGTTATTAAAAAATGTATGCTGTCGTTGTGTGGCTCCTAATCTAATTAGTCTATGCTATTTAATTGTGTAGTGGTGGTGTAAGAGTATCGACTACCCCATATCGTACCGTGAGTGTCGTAAGAGGCGACAGAGGGAAACAATTCAGGAGATGAGCAGCAAGGTCTTCCTAATAACAACTAGGAAAAAAAACTGCTATTGCCAACCCGCATACCAAGCATGGCAACTAAGGCATGATATATCCCCTTATGAGGTATTCTCTGGGGAGGCCTATGTTTAGCAGTGGACTTTTATCAAAGTCCATTAATCATTAAAGCCTATCGGCTGTAATGAATTAATGGAAAGCTATTTAATTCGATTTCATCAGCTTAGTAGATATGATATTTTTTTAAATTTGCATAAATTCTATTCTGTCGAGACTCAAATCCTATGGCATTTGTAAATCGGACAGCCGGGTCGGTTCGCCAATTTATTAAATATTACTGAGCTGACACCGAAAAAGAAATCCATATTTTTCATAAGATTTGTGACAGAAATTGAATTTTAAAATATTAGGTAATAGCAATTTAAACTTTATAGATAATGATTGTTTAGATTTTTACATAAAATTTAATAACAAATAAACCAACCATCCGATGGTATGAATGGATGGTAGGAATACCCATCGATCGATGTCAGCCCTGAAGGCAAAATATTTAAATATGTATACATTGCCAATAACTGCCTACTCACTGCTGATTGGCGACAAAAATAACTTAATTTCTTTTTAAATGTTTTTTTGAACCGCTATGATTTAAAACCTTTAAGAAAGGCCGACAATGCACCTGGAATTGCAGGTGTTGCAAATGTTCATAGGCGGCGTTGATCACTTACTATCAGGTGAGCCCATGCTCGTTTGCCTACTATTCTACAGAAAAGAAAAAAAAATATTTAGAGTTTGCAAATTATGTCGAAAGAAATTTCATAGCAATTCATTTTATAAATTTGTTTCCAAACTCTTACATATAGCTCTAAGTATATTATTTTGTTCAATCAATCGGCAACATCGTCGTATCCCCTGACACACCATCAATCCACAGAATGAGGAAATGTTACGATATTAAAAATACATCGGAAGTAATTTTATTACGATTACTTCAATATGTGACATAGGGAGGTATTTGAAATATTGCCTTTAAATAATTTGGCATTAGTTTTTGGCACTTTACAGCAACGCAGGTGGATATATCACAGATTATTTTACTGCAAAACGCAGATCAGGAGCTACCTTTTCTTAATTTTACGTAATATAAGAAATGAAGATACTTTATTACTTTTTTAAATTTTATTTTTCCTACAATGTATTGACGTGCAACATACAACGTGTAACATGAATTAATTAAATATTTATTAAAAGCAAGTAAATTATTTAATTTAACTTTTTACGTTTGACGGCCGTAGCGTCAAAGGTGCGAAACGCCTGGTACTGCGACCGACAAGTCGTAGGCCACTCCTCTGTGGACTTTTATAGGATGAATATACATCTTGGTCCTATTTCCTTTTTATAGAATAAGGCTGGCAAAAGCTGGTTTGGTGATGTAGAAAGAATGAACAAGGAAATAGTGACAAAGCAAATGTATCTTGTAGAAGTGAACGGCAGAGTCGGGAAGGGACGCCCTAGACGAAAATTTATCAACCAAAGAAGTCCGTAGTCTCTGCCTACACCTCTGGGCGTAGTGTCCCCTGAGGAGCGTGAGTGCTTATGTTTATATTAAGCATAAATTTGGACACGATCTAAAATTCAAATCTAGAACTTAAAGCTGTGATGGTCACGCGATTGTCTTGCTCGTTAAAAATTAAGTAGCTGTGCATGGCATGCGTTACAATGCCTTTTTTGGCAGACACATTCGCGGGCGCGCACACTAATTCATCAAAATTTTATCGTAAACAGATGTAATATTATGTAATAAATAGGAGCTAGCCTTTGGGTATTCTACAGGATATATTTCGGCGAGTGTGCGCAGGAATTACACGTCTTAATTCCTCCCTTCCCTTTCCACAATCGGACAACCAGGCGGTCGGCGGGCCTTCCCCCTTTTGTTGTCGATATTTTCATTCCAAACAAACGGCTTGCTTCATCTTTTGCAATGCGTACAGCAAGTTGCCGGCCTCTGTCTTTTCGTCCGACTACAATCTGGGTGTCTTCAAGGCAAGATTTAATAGGATTTTGCTATGTTAAAACGGTACGATTTCCTATATAGGGCGTCATCACCACTTACCGTCAGGTGAGATTGTAGTAAAGTATTGGCTTATATATAAAAGTTAATAAATTAAGAGGAGATGTTGAAGATGTTTATCAAAACAATTGTGACAGAATATTAAAGAACGAGAAAACTAAAATTGTAGTATTATTGCTTTGAAAAACCCAGAACATATTATGATTACTAAATATCGATGTTAATTGTGCTCTTGATTATTTTTATTCTATCAAAAGCATTTTTAAAACTCGCGTAATTACCCAAGCAGAGTGCAAGTAACGAAAATTTATGACTCAATTTGGCAGCAAAAGAAAATAGCACCCAGCAGTGTGGATTTTTGCCAATTTACGTTTTAAGAGTCAAACAACTGGTCGTCTTTAGCGGTTTTTAGCTGCAAAATGATTTAGTAAAGTTTGGAAGTTTAGTATTGTACAGAATTTGTAATTTATATTTTTTTAACTAGTGCTTGACAATTCTCCCACCAGATGGTAAGTGGTGATATAGCCAATGATGGTAAAGCACACTAAGGTTAATAAAATCTTTGTATGAGATGAGATGATGTAGTTAAATGAAATATGCTATAAGAGCTATAAATAAAATTCGCGTAATAAAATAAAATGATGTATTTTACCTAGTTTAAATAGGACCTCCCGCCCTTCCTCAATTGCGTGCACTATCCCCATCACCACTTAGGACTTGCGAAGCTAGGTAAGAGACATCATTTTATTTTATTACGCTGATGTTAGCTTATTAATTTAAACGTCTTTAGCATAATGGGTTTCCGCAAAGTAACGCCTTTTCTATTAAAGAAGGTAAATGAAATGAATAAAATATCACCTAGTTACTTTTGGACGATCTCGTTAATTTACTTATTTATTTATTCTTTATTGCATTCCTTAATCTAAAAGAATACAATGGGCGGACTTAATGCTTTGAGGCATTCTCTACCAGTCAACCCATAGAGTGGTGAGTGAGAATTTGTCGTTATTGAGAAGGCGTTTTAGCTTGTTCAGAAGATCCTAGGACAGATCCAGGTAACACACATCTGCATTATCAATTATGGGTAATATGAGCGATTGGACAAGCATGATCTTAGACTTTGGAGAGAAAATGTTTTAAACGATACAGAGAACATAACGTGGCAATGACATTACGACTAACTTCAGAAACCTGAGTTCTCCAATTCAGCGTGCTGTCAATGTGTAGGCCAAGATTTGTTACTGACTTACTGAACGGTATTGTAATCCCATTGTAATAAATAGGAGGTAAGTCTGCAAGATTAATCTTGGCTAGCATCCTTGAGCCAAAGAGAATATAATCACTACCTTGAGCTACCCACCAGTATAAAGGATTGACCAACTCTCCATAACGAGTAGACCAATCTTTGATAGCTGATAATTTGTTATTTAATTTTTTAATCCCATTATGGATATCCCCAATTTCAGCTTGCACGTATAGCTGAAGGTCATCGGCATACAGATCAATAACTCTTGACTTTATTAATTAGCTATCATGTTCGTCATTTCCATCATCAGTCCTCAAAAGTCTACTTTTAGAATCTGCCGTTAAAGAGAAGATTTTTGCCTTAATCGTACAGACATGAACCAGACGGATTGCACCTTTGACGCTGTTACCCGTCACCAATCTGGTTCAATATGATGAGATGGTTAGCTATTCACTACACATGAAATATTAATTAAATTATTAAATATTCTAAACAGTCTCTATTATTTAAATGGATGTAATCTTATCATAATAATTTAATATTTTATAATAATAAACATTACAGGAATACGCAGGGGCAGTCTTTTGTCCTAACCTAACACCGTATTCGATTAAAAGCTATTGAGATAAGAGGTAAGCTAAGATGCCGTATCCGAGAGAAGACAACAATCGCAACACAATCTATGAGATAAACTAGCTGGCTCAGTAAACGTCAACACTGTTCTGCCCTTTCCTTAAGTAGGGCAATTAATGATTTTCTTTTTGGCTATAAGCGAACAATTTTTAAAAAACGTTACCCCTATAGTAGGTGCCGCAGACAGTTATTAACTTTAATGCATACGAATATAATTAAATTATATATATATTCTATAATTGTAAAATGCATAGAAACCTAATTGGTTTATATTAATTGTATAGTCTGTACTTCCGGTGCAATTCAAATATAAATACTATACGTTCGTAACAAGTTCAAATAGTTAAATATCATAACGGGCACGCAACCTAATTGCTACCACCGAAATTATTGTATTTTTAATACAATAATTTCGGTGGTATAATTAGGCTAAAGATACTTGTAATAGTTCTAAGGAGCTTTATTTTATCTCCCTTGTTCTATTCTATCGCGTTCTGGCGACATCGCCTACTTCGAGCAACCACTTCATCCATACGCAAGGTCCATCTACTGAGTAGATGCAGCAAGCAGACAGCAGAATTGCAGCACGTGAACGACTTGCTCAGCACCGACTTCCTGCTTATTAAACTAAGACTTAGTCAAGGTATTGATGCACGATTCAATAAAAAATATTTTTATTGAATGGGGCTAAATCTATAACATTGGTAAATATTATTATCTAAGTACTTAGCTACAGTTTCTATATCTAATGTCTTAAAATAGTCCAGTGACTATTCTGAATCACTGCTGCACTTATCCGTATCGGTGCTATTACAGGGTTTTGAGTAATATCAGAATAGAATAATTTTTATTCAATATAGATCACATGTGTAATTCTCATTGAAAGTCATGTTTTACTTTATCACTGGCTCGAAATAAAAACCTCTATCCTGGGAAGGACCAGCAAGAAACTCAGCGGGACTTTTAAAAAAAGTAAAGTTTACATGAATGTACAACCATTTACAAAATTTATTTTAGAAATAGCTTGGAAACGACCACCTCATTTCCAGAGGTTATTATCAATCATGTATTTGTGGGTTAGATGTAGGCAAATGAAAATGACTTCACTTCCAAGAATGTATATATTTCACTTTATACTGGTACGGTTTAAAAATTACAAGTATGTAGCGAAACAAAAGAGATGGAAAAGAAATACCAGTAACTGGATGTATGGGAATACTCGAGGTTGAAAAGCCGAGAATAAGTTTACCGCGATTTAAAGGAACCGTTATTACGGCGGCGCGAGCGTGGGGTCTAGCGCTGAGGTCGTTTGAATGCAAACTGCCGGTTAAAACGAAGGCGCGGACTGTCACGAAAGCGGCGAACGGAGCCGAGCATTGCCGACCTCAACCGAACGAAGAATATTCGCGTCGGCGCGTACGCGTTCACTAAACAAACAAAAATATGAAAAAATTGCATGTCGCCACATCAGCCCCGGAGACCTTTAGGTCGATAGAAATCAGGAATCGTACTTGGCGACCGTAGCGAGACGTCCTGAATTGCGGAGGAGTTGAAGTGCTCTTGTACCATCGTTAGTCCCATGCATCATAGGCACAGTCGACGACGCACCAGAACTACCTGGTTCATCCGTCAGGATAGGCCGGTTTCAACCTGTCGATAGAGACGTTAACTATTCTACCAGCAACGTCAATTTTGAAATTTTTTACCGCGCTCTATTTTATACGGACCGGCATAAGGTGGTTGTAAAGATCTCCGTACAAAGTCCTGTCGTAAAAATACATGTGAAACAGTCGATAAGTCTTTAAAACGAAGATTTTACGCGTGCCGTGTCGAGTAACTGTTGTAGGTTGTAACTTTTCATATGTAAACGCAACCTGTCCAGAAAGTCGGTGTAGTCAGTCAGTCTGTCAGCCGTTGGTTCAAACAAGTCGCCGGGTAACTTAAGCGGTTCTCCGTAAACTAGTTCAGCAGTAGAAGCAGACAAATCGTCCTTCCATGCACCTCGAATACCCAGAAGTACAAGTGGAAGCTTCTCAGTCCAGCTCTCGTCTGTGTGGCACATAATAGCTGCCTTAAGTTGTCGATGGAAACGTTCCATAGACCATTGGCAGCAGGATATACGCAGTAGTTTGTATATGTCGTGAACCTGTAAGCGCTGATATCTGACTAAAAGATGGGATTCAAACTGTTTCTATCTGTGGTTACCTTTTCTGGGCAACCAAAACGTGATATCCACGATGATATAAAAGCTTTTGCTACACTCTCCGCTCTGATGTCCTTAACGGCACTGCCTCCGGCCACCTGGTAAACCTATCTAGCTGTGAGGCAGTATCGGTAACCATCAGAGACGGGAAGTGGACCTATCAAGTCAACGTGAACATGAGAGAAACGGGCCGTAGGAAGCTTAAAGTCCTGGATAGGGCGTGTACGTGTCTCGATACTTTCGATCTCTGGCATGAGATACACGAGCGCGCCCAATTCCGACAATCCTTCCTAATGCCCGGCCATACATACCTCTCAGTCACCAGTTTAATAGTGGCCCTAGCACTTGGATGACTAAGTCCATGAATGTTGTCAAAACCATTTTACGGAATGCAGGTGTTATGAATGGTCTATGTCTGGGCCCAGATATGTCACAGAAGATTTTCGTACCACCAATACAGACCTTCTGTAACTTGAGGGACGAACCGCTTCGTAAAATATTTTGGAGTTCTGAGTCCGTATCCTGAGAAGCTGCTAAGGCAATAGGGTCTAGCGAGCGTATTATTGCATCCGTTTTGATAACGCATCCGCGACAACATTGTCCTTCCGGTAATGTGTCGGATATCCGTTGTGAATTGGGATATAAAATCTAAATACCTAAATTGTCGCGGAGAGCAAGCGTCGCGGGACTTCTTAAAGGCTGAAATAATCGGCTTATGATCAGTCAGTATAAAGAATGATTTTAATTCTATCATATGTCGAAAATATTTTACTGATTCGTAAATAGCTAAGAGTTCACGATCATATGCACTGTATTTGACTTGCGTTGATGAAAGCCGCGAAAAGAATCCTAACGGCTGCCAATGACTAGGACCTTCTGCTGCAATACTGAACCAATGGCGGAGTTGGATGCGTCAGTTACTATGGCCAACGGAGCAGACGAATCCGGATGAGCTAGAAGAGCAGCATTAGCAATGCTTGCCTTGCAAGCATTAAAAGCGTCTAGGTTAGCAGTCCAGTTAATGTCGCTCTTGCTTCTCACCGATGGACCACTAAGTAGTGCATGGAGGAGCCTGCAGCTTAGCAGCATCCTGTATAAAGCGTCTATAAAAGTTTAATGCTCCTAAAACCGCCTAAGGTCCCTGATCGTTTTAGGTAGGGAAAGTCAAGAATAGCCTTCACCTTGTCACCAACCGGTTTAGTGCCTTCCGAAGAAACCAGGTAGCCCAGAAATTCCACCTGCGGCACGGCGAATACACACTTATTTATATTTAATAAAATACCGTATTCGTTGAAACGCGAAAATACCGCACGTAGATGTTCTGGTGCTCCACCTCATTAGCGGAAGCAACTAATACGTCATCGATGTACGCAAAGCAGAACTCGAGACCCTGAGGACCTCGTCCATGAAGCGCTGAAAGGTTTGCGCTGCATTTCTTGCCAAAGTTCATTAGTGGGAACTCAAAAGTCCGAAGGGTGTCGTAATAGCTGTTTTCTCAACATCTTCTATCGCAACCGGTATCTGATGGTACGCTCGCACTAAGTCTAATCTACTGAAAATTTTACTATTAAAGATTGTGCGAAAAGTCAGCAATGTGGCGTACTGGATAACGATCTGGTATCGTGCGAGCATTGAGTGCACGGTAATCCCACAGGGTCGCCAACCTTCACCTTTTTGGCACTAAATGAAGGGGTGACGACCATGAGCCTCCGACTA
Organism: Parnassius orleans; assembly: GCA_029286625.1. NCBI lineage: Eukaryota > Metazoa > Arthropoda > Insecta > Lepidoptera > Papilionidae > Parnassius > Parnassius orleans. The sequence continues at coordinate 26,477 of JAGSMP010001131.1, forward strand.
CGCGCTATACCCGTACGAACCATTTCTTCAAACCCTGCTTCGCAATTTTTAGGCGGTCAGGTGCTAGTCGCCTTGGTCGCGAACACACAGGTGGGCCTGGGGTCGTTCTGATATAATGCTGCGTATGGTGCTTGATTTTCGGCTCCAAAGGAGCTCCGACCACCGCATTATATCAGGATATTCTTGAGTATCCGATGGAACGGTGAATCACCTGAAATGACCTTTATGTGAGGGCACGGGCAAGCAAATGCAATCGAGGCGACTGATGTAAGCGAAGTGCAATTATCAATTAATCGCGAATTACGCACGTCAACGTAAGTTATAGAAGGATAGAAAGTCTACACCTATTATCGGCTTGCTCACATCAGCTATTATAAAACGCCAAGAAAATGCGCGCCTTAAACCTAAATCTAAACATAAACTTAACCAACCATATGTAGCGATTACAGTATTATTTGCAGCAAAAGCTCATAATTGGTTTTATTGCGTCGCTGCATGCGCACTAAGCTCAATGGGTAAACACACAAGTCAGATCCAGTGTCGATTAAAACTGCACTTTACTTTTAGCGTCAGTAACAAACAAAAACTTAGCGTTCGACTTACACTCATCAGCGGTCGCAGCGATCGACCGCCCAACTAGTTTTTTGGATAATCACAAGGCTTTATACACTTAGCTGCTTTCTCGCCGTAGTTGAAGTGGTACCAGCAGTATCGCTGGCCATCAGCGCGAGCACGACTTCTTGACTGACTGCGGCGCCGGCTGCTGGATTTCGACCTCCTTTTCGGGAAGTCACGACGTCTTCTTGCTGTCGACATTTCGTCAAGCCTCTTGGTCAGCGCATCAATCTTCCTATTTAGGTCTTCGAATGCTGGAGATGAGCATGAAGTGGATGTGGTAGCTACTTGTTGTGCTGACGTTTGTGGCGTGGCCTCAGCTACTTTATCAGCTAATTGGGCGTTGGTCGAGCGGAAGGTTATCTTGCATAGCCACTAGTTTGTAGCAAACTGGGTAGCCGACTCGACCATAAGGTACGCAGGAACTCATCTGGAAACCCTGATCCAGCTAAACTGCGAATATGCCGCAAAACTGGCTCGGCTTGCGATCTCCCAACTCCTCATTCATGAGCAACTGTTTGATTTGCTCGCTTCTTGAAGCAGATAGTCTAGCAATCAACTCACGTTTTAATGTGTCGTATTTCTCGTTCGCCGGTGGTCTAATTATTAAATCTTCGACTTCCGCAGCAATTTTGGATCCAACACTGATATAACATGATAATATTTTGTGACATCCGATGTAATATTCGCAATGCAAATTGGCAATCCAACTGTGCAAACCAAAGCGTCGGTTTCGGGCCAAAATGGCGGCATCTTAATGCCTACTCGGCAAAGTACCGCTTCACTGCCACTAGTGCTGCTCGAGGCGTCAGCCAACATCTTGCCACATTTTGATGTACTTTGTACGCTGTGTTCTTCTCGGGTCACCACTTGTGGGTTAGATGCTAGGCAAATGAAAATGACTTCACTCTTCCAAGAATGTATATATTTCACTTTATACTGGTACGGTTTAAAAATTACAAGTATGTAGCGAAACAAAAGAGATGGAAAAGAAATACCAGTAACTGGATGTATGGGAATACTGAGGTTGAAAAGCCGAGAATAAGTTTACCGCGATTTAAAGGAACCGTTATTACGGCGGCGCGAGCGTGGGTTCAGCGCTGAGGTCGTTTGAATGCAAACTGCCGGTTAAAACGGCGCCCGACTGTCACGAAAGCGGCTTGAACGGAGCCGAGCATTGCCGACCTCAACCGACACGAATATCGCGTCGGCGCGTACGCCGTTCACTAAACAAACAAAATATATGAAAAATTGCATGTCGCCACATCAGCCCCCGAGACCTTTAGGTCGATAGAAATCAGGAATCGTACTTGGCGACCGTAGCGAGACGTCCTGAATTGCGGAGGAGTTGGAAGTGCTCTTGTACCATCGTTAGTCCCATGCATCATAGGCACAGTCGCCGACGCACCAGAACTACCTGGTTCATCCGTCAGGATATAGGCCGGTTTCAACCTGTCGATAGAGACGTTAACTATTCTACCAGCAACGTCAATTTTGAAATTTTTTACCGCGCTCTATTACCTTATACGGACCGGCATAAGGTGGTTGTAAAGATCTCCGTACAAAGTCCTGTCGTAAAAAATATGAAACAGTCGATAAGTCTTTAAAACGAAGATTTTACGCGTGCCGTGTCGAGTAACTGTTGTAGGTTGTAACTTTTCATATGTAAACGCAACCTGTCCAGAAAGTCGGTGTAGTCAGTCAGTCTGTCAGCCGTTGGTTCAAACAAGTCGCCGGGTAACTTAAGCGGTTCTCCGTAAACTAGTTCAGCAGTAGAAGCAGACAAATCGTCCTTCCATGCACCTCGAATACCCAGAAGTACAAGTGGAAGCTTCTCAGTCCAGCTCGTCTGTGGCACATAATAGCTGCCTTGTCGATGGAAACGTTCCACCAGACCATTGGCAGCAGGATGATACGCAGTTTGTATATGTCGTGAACCTGTAAGCGCTGATATCTGACTAAAAGATGGGATTCAAACTGTTTCTATCTGTGGTTACCTTTTCTGGGCAACCAAAACGTGATATCCACGATGATATAAAAGCTTTTGTACACTCTCCGCTCTGATGTCCTTTAACGGCACTGCTCCGGCCACCTGGTAAACTTATCTATAGCTGTGAGGCAGTATCGGTAACCATCAGAGACGGGAAGTGGACCTATCAAGTCAACATGAACATGAGAGAAACGGGCCGTAGGAAGCTTAAAGTCCTGGATAGGGGCGTGTGTGTCTCGATACTTTGATCTCTGGCATGAGATACACGAGCGCGCTCAATTCCGACAATCCTTCCTAATGCCCGCCATACATATACCTCAGTCACCAGTTTAATAGTGGCTCTAGCACTTGGATGACTAAGTCCATGAATGTTGTCAAAACCATTTTACGGAAAGGTGTTATGAATGGTCTATGTCTGGGCCCAGATATGTCACAGAAGATTTTCGTACCACCAATACAGACCTTCTGTAACTTGAGGGACGAACCGCTTGTAAAATATTTTGGAGTTCTGAGTCCGTATCCTGAGAAGCTGCAGGCAATAGGGTCTAGCGAGCGTATTATTGCATCCGTTCTTGATAACGCATCCGCGACAACATTGTCCTTCCGGTAATGTGTCGGATATCCGTTGTGAATTGGGATATAAAATCTAAATACCTAAATTGTCGCGGAGAGCAAGCGTCGCGGGACTTCTAAAGGCTGAAATAATCGGCTTATGATCAGTCAGTATAAAGAATGATTTTAATTCTATCATATGTCGAAAATATTTTACTGATTCGTAAATAGCAGAGTTCACGATCATATGCACTGTGTTTGACTTGCGTTGATGAAAGCTTGCGCGAAAAGAATCCTAACGGCTGCCAATGACCTAGGACCTTCTGCTGCAATACTGAACCAATGGCGGAGTTGGATGCGTCAGTTACTATGGCCAACGGAGCAGACGAATCCGGATGAGCTAGAAGAGCAGATTAGCAATGCTTGCCTCAAGCATTAAAAGCGCTTTCTAGGTTAGCAGTCCAGTTAATGTCGCTCTTGCTTCTCACCGATGGACCACTAAGTAGTGCATGAGAGGAGCCCAGCTAGCAGCATCCTGTATAAAGCGTCTATAAAAGTTTAATGCTCCTAAAACCGCCTAAGGTCCCTGATCGTTTTAGGTAGGGAAAGTCAAGAATAGCCTTCACCTTGTCACCAACCGGTTTAGTGCCTTCCGAAGAAACCAGGTAGCCCAGAAATTCCACCTGCGGCACGGCGAATACACACTTATTTATATTTAATAAAATACCGTATTCGTTGAAACGCGAAAATACCGCACGTAGATGTTCCTGGTGCTCCACCTCATTAGCGGAAGCAACTAATACGTCATCGATGTACGCAAAGCAGAACTCGAGACCCTGAGGACCTCGTCCATGAAGCGCTGAAAGGTTTGCGCTGCATTTCTCAGGCCAAAGTTCAGTGGGAACTCAAAAGTCCGAAGGGTGTCGTAATAGCTGTTTTCTCAACATCTTCTATCGCAACCGGTATCTGATGGTACGCTGCACTAAGTCTAATCTACTGAAAATTTTACTATTAAAGAGATTGTGAAAAGTCAGCAATGTGGCGTACTGGATAACGATCTGGTATCGTGCGAGCATTGAGTGCACGGTAATTCCACAGGGTCGCCAACCTTCACCTTTTTGGCACTAAATGAAGGGGTGACGACCATGAGCCTCCGACCTACGCGCTATACCCGTACGAACCATTTCTTCAAACCCTGCTTCGCAATTTTTAGGCGGTCAGGTGCTAGTCGCCTTGGTCGCGAACACACAGGTGGGCCTGGGGTCGTTCTGATATAATGCTGCGTATGGTGCTTGATTTTCGGCTCCAAAGGAGCCCGACCGGCCGCATTATATCAGGATATTCTTGAGTATCCGATGGAACGGTGAATCACCTGAAATGACCTTTATGTGAGGGCACGGGCAAGCAAATGCAATCGAGGCGACTGATGTGCGAAGTGCATTATCAATTAATCGCGAATTACGCACGTCAACGAGTAAGTTATAGAAGGATAGAAAGTCTACACCTATTATCGGCTTGCTCACATCAGCTATTATAAAACGCCAAGAAAATGCGCGCCTTAAACCTAAATCTAAACATAAACTTAACCAACCATATGTAGCGATTACAGTATTATTTGCAGCAAAAGCTCATAATTGGTTTTATTGCGTCGTTGCATGCGCACTAAGCTCAATAAACACACAAGTCAGATCCAGTGTCGATTAAAACTGCACTTTACTTTTAGCGTCAGTAACAAACAAAAACTTAGCGTTCGACTTACACTCATCAGCGGTCGCAGCGATCGACCGCCCAACTAGTTTTTGGATAATCACAAGGCTTTATACACTTAGCTGCTTTCGCCGTAGTTGAAGTGGTACCAGCAGTATCGCTGGCCATCAGCGCGAGCACGACTTCTTGACTGACTGCGGCGCCGGCTGCTGGATTTCGACCTTTTCGGGAAGTCGACGTCTTCTTGCTGTCGACATTTCGTCAAGCCTCTTGGTCAGCGCATCAATCTTCCTATTTAGGTCTTCGAATGCTGGAGAGAAGTGGATGTGGTAGCTACTTGTTGTGCTGACGTTTGTGGCGTGGCCTCAGCTACTTTATCAGCCACTTGGGCTTGGTCGAGCGGAAGGTTATCTTGCATAGCCACTATAGTTTGTAGCAAACTGTAGCCGACGACCATAAGGTACGCAGGAACTCATCTGGAAACCCTGATCCAGCTAAACTGCGAATATGCCGCAAAACTGGCTCGGCTTGCGATCTCCCAACTCCTCATTCATGAGCAACTGTTTGATTTGCTCGCTTCGAAGCAGATAGTCTAGCAATCAACTCACGTTTTAATGTGTCGTATTTTCGTTCGCCGGTGGTCTAATTATTAAATCTTCGACTTCGCAGCAATTTTGGATCCAACACTGATATAACATGATAATATTTTGTGACATCCGATGTAATATTCGCAATGCAAATTGGCAATCCAACTGTGCAAACCAAAGCGTCGGTTTCGCCAAAATGGCGGCATCTTAATGCCACTCGGCAAAGTACCGCTTCACTGCCACTAGTGTTGTTCGAGGCGTCGCCAACATCTTGCCACATTTTGATGTACTTTGTACGCTGTGTTCTTCTCGGTCACCACTTGTGGGTTAGATGCTAGGCAAATGAAAATGACTTCACTCTTCCAAGAATGTATATATTTCACTTTATACTGGTACGGTTTAAAAATTACGCATGTAGCGAAACAAAAGAGATGGAAAAGAAATACCAGTAACTGGATGTATGGGAAAACCTGAGGTTGAAAAGCCGAGAATAAGTTTACCGCGATTTAAAGGAACCGTTATTACGGCGGCGCGAGCGTGTCTAGCGCTGAGGTCGTTTGAATGCAAACTGCCGGTTAAAACGAAGGCGCCCGGACTGTCACGAAAGCGGCTTGAACGGAGCCGAGCATTGCCGACCTCAACCGACACGAATATCGCGTCGGCGCGTACGCCGTTCACTAAACAAACAAAATATATGAAAAATTGCATGTCGCCACATATTCATTTATATTATAATAACCCTTTTTATACAGTTTTTGTTTAATTAAATATTTAAACTTGGTAACAGAGAGACCTTGTATATTTTCTAGGACTTTGTTGTAATAGCGTATACATTGCCCCAAGAATGAATTATTATTAAATTACTTCTCTGTGTAGTCGAGAAACTGGTATCACTAGCTTGTATTTGTTCCTAGTGTTTACAGAGTGTATATCACTTTTTTTACTAAAACTACCTTTGTTTTTGTAAACATACATTAAATTTTCGTAAATATACTGAGAGGCCAAAGTTAATATATTTATTTCTTTAAAATTATCTCTAAGAGACTCTCTCGGCTTAATGTTATAAATAGCTCTTATGGCCCTCTTCTGCAAGACAAAAATAGTTTCTAAATCAGCCGCATTTCCCCATAGCAAAATCCCATAAGACATTATGCTATGAAAATAACTGAAATAAACTAATCTATCCATCTCGCCACTAGTGAGATCTCTATTCTCTTTTACAGCATAAGCTTAGTCTGCTTGCAAGTTTGAATATATGGGGGCCCCACTGAAGCTTTGCGTCAAGAGTGATGCCAAGAAAAACAGAGGACTTAACAGGTCTCAGTTCTTCCCCATTTAAAAACACATTGGTATTCAGATTTTTAATATTCGTTTTTGTTAATTTCATTCATTTAGTTTTTTTGCCGTTTAAATGTAGATTATTAACGTTAAACTAATGCACTAATTTTGATATAGCATTATTTTACATTTAAATAATGGAAGTTTATGTTTAAAAATCAAGTAAATATCATCAGCTAATAATACTATATCATGATTATCTCCTACAAGGGAAGTCTTTAATATACGATTAAAATAGGAATGGGCCAAGAATCGAGCCTTGAGGGACACCCATTTGTACGGGCGACACGGAAGAACTTTCACCATTGATAATAACTTTTTGCATTCTATTACTTAAATATGAAATAATAAGTTTAAGCCCTGTATACTTGAAACCATAGTACTGTAGCTTAATGATTAATGTCTCCTGGTGAACACAGTCGAAAGCCTTGGAAAGGTCACAATATACACACTAAGCATTCTCTGAGTTCTCCCATGCACAAAAAATATGGTTTATAAGCTCAACTCCAGCGTAGGTAGTCGAGCGACCTCTTGTAAAACCAAATTGACTTGTAGGAAGCAATTTATATATATTTAAAAAAAAACTTAAAATCTGATCTAAAATATTTTTTTCAAAAATTTTACTTAATGGTGGTAGTACAGAATTTGGTCTAAAATTGGCGGGGTCTAATGTACTTCCAGATTTAAATAAAGGTATGATTTTACTATGTTTCATTAGATCCGGAAACCAGATTCGACGCTTGTATTAAAAATCGTGGCTTTAGATAAGGTGCTATTTTATCTATTAAAGATGCAACAATTTTAACGGAAATCCCCCATTAGTCTGCCGTTTTCTTAACATCAAAAGTTTTAAAAATTTAACGATATCTTTTGGCAATACTCTATGGAATTTAAAATTATTTTAACAAGGTTTTACATTTTGTTTAAGCAATGATTCGGCGACAGTAAGAGAAGAAATTAATGATTTTTTTTTGTCAAAAAAGAAACATCACTAAAATGTTTCTCAAAAGCCATAGCAACTTCTTGATCAGATTGAGTTAAATTATTGTTAATATTTGAAAATCCGAGTTGAGTGGTTTGACCTTGCCTGTTTCACTATTAATTATACTCCACGTCATTTTAATTTTATTGGATGCAGTTTCAATTTTGTATCTTAAAAGCCTTGGCCGTGGTGCATACGTTTTTATTTAAAAAAATATGTTTTTACATACTCTCTAAATATAATACTATGATGATATGATAGTTCATTATAAAACTCGTATAACCTTCGCCTACTTTTATAAATTCCTACTGTCGCCCATTCATTAAATGTTTTGCAACTGTTTAAAGAAAAAGTTTTGGAAGTAAATTTTCAATCAAATCTACTAGTTATAATTTTAAATAATGCATCATACAAATAATCAGCACTATTTTTAAATGACAGTGATGGAAGTCCTTTTAGTATGTTACTTCTAAACCTCTCCAAACCATGTTCATTTATTGGAACAAACATCATTTATTGTTTCTTTGTGTATGTAAGAAAATGAGACCAACTGTCCACAGTGATCGGAAATTAAATTTTGAATGATTGATTTATGCAAGGGCTTAACATCTGTAAAAATGTTATCTATACAGATCGCACTAGGCCCAGCAACACGTGTCGGTTTTAAAATAAATTAACAAGATTATACGATTTAAATAATGAGCTAAACTTAAAACTAATGGAAGAAGTTTCAAGGAGATTGATGTTAAAGTCTCCACATATTACTACAGACTTGTTCTGTTTACTAAGTTTGAACAAAACTTCATCCACAATTTTTTCAAAATATTCGTAAGTAGCACATGGGGGTCTGTAAACACTTATAACAATGAGGTGCTTAAGCTCGACACAAGCCATTTCTACAATTCGCTCAACAGAGAGGCTCACAATATCCTTACGTTCTTTATATAATAATGATTTATCTGCTAATATTAAGGAGCCACCACGTAAACTTTTTCTCTATTGAAGGAACTGACCACCTGGTGATTTCTGAAATTAAACGTTAAATTATAATCTTATAGCCAATGTTCAGTAATACAAAGGATATGTACGTTGTTACTATTTCAAAACAATTCAAGTTCCAATTCCTTGCCCATCATGTCTTTTTGATGTTTTGATATTGTTATAAATTTTGATGTATCAGGTGTAAACAATTCTTATTAGTTATTTGTAGGCTGCATTCTAAATTAATTAAACACTTATTATTGCTAGAGATTGCCACTATTGTCGCATTCAATAATTTAAATTAGTTGGAATTGATTTCAAATTAAATGTCAAATGATTATGCTGCTCAATAGAAGCAGTCTTAGTAGCCAAAAACTCGGCTGAGTTAAAACGTAAATAATAAGATAGCAACCAATCTTAAATTATATTTGGGTAGGTAATACCTATCTTCTGTCCAAAACTTCTTAGTTACATTATTTTGAATTGTCAATTAAATGAAATTTGTCATTATTATCATTACAATTATATATCAAATTTAAATTATTATTACATGTTAAATTATTCATTTGTAAATTTAAGTTATGTCTTAGATTATTTTCTTGTGGCACTTCCTGTATATAAGACAGTGTGAACAAAACAATTTTGTGTACATTTAAGTTATTAAGTTGTTCAGTATATATTAATAACTGTTTGTTGTTTACACTGCCTCTTCTACCAATAAAATTATTATTATACTATTTGGGCAAAATTTAGTAACTATAATTTTATTTAGGATGTCACTAAAATATAATAGAATAGGTCTTTAATTATAATAAAAGGAATGATAAAAAATAAGAATTACAATGATTTTAAACAATGTTCGTTACCTGACACTTTATGATCCAACACAAAATTATAGTTATAATATATATGTGCCGGATTCATGAAATTGAGGTGAATATTATAAATTTACAATATTTAAATTATTAAAATTTTTCGGGACCAATTCGCTTTCTCGTATCGTGGGACTTTTAAGCCTTCCGATTCCTAGTATTAGTAGTAGTAAATTCGGTCTCGGGATCGCTACTTATTTTTTAGGGCAATCCATAGATACTAAAATACTTAATTAAAGTCTTAACTATTTCTGGTGTACTTCTGTTGGGTACATTAAAAGCTTGTGCTAACTTACTAAAAATATCTATTGTTGTTAAATAATAATTGTTTTCTAAGTACAAAAGGTCCATGAAAACCTCTTCAAATGGCATACTCTGTGTTTGAGTAAGTTTTATTGGTGGTTTAATTGGTTTCCTGTCACATTTCATTTTTCTGCATTGTTCGCATGCATTAATAATGGCGGAAATTTTGTATTTCATATTAGACCACCCATAATGTCTCCTAAGCTTTGTGAATGTTTCACGAATACCTCGATGAATAGTTTTCCCCTCATGATACTTTATAATAATATCTATTTGCTCTTCTTCGTCTTTTACATTTACTATTCTCTCTGTACATTCTATTCAATATTGTGAACCTTTTTTATATAATGCTGTAACTACATAACTAAATACTTTTCTAAACACTTCCATTTCAAAATAAATGAAATATTTCCGCTTAAAATCTACATACTCTTTCCAAAACTGCTTATCTAAATGTTCTTTATTAACAACTGGCATGTGTACCTCAATTATTTTTTGACTATTATTGGAAATGTGCTTCACAAGAATATAATTTTTATACCAAATATAGACAAGTATTTGTCTAGGTTTGGTGTCTACATTAAAATTGTTCTTCATTTAAAATTGGTATTACTTCATGTCCCCTATTTGATATTGAGTGAGCAGTAGCTCCGGCGTATGTTACTGATATGTCTAAGACAGGAGCTTCCTTTTTATATATGCTTAACTTCCATGTCTCTGAATCTATATCCGAGAAGTAAACTACTTCTTCGTTATTTACATTTACTTGCATGGACTCGTCACTCTTATCTAACATATTAACCTTTATTTTCCTAATTTTTCTACCATTAACACTAAATACAATATAATTACTATCTGCGCTTAAGCTATTTATTTTACTCTAGACAATACATCGGCATTTGAGTTTTGCGATCCTTTCTTATAATTAATTTCAAAGTCATATGCCTCCAGTTTTAGGCGCCATCTAGTAAGTTTACTATTTGGTTCGTTCAGCGAATAGAGCCAAGCCAAATGTCTATGTTCCGTATAGATGTAAACTTTTAGCCCCATAAATACGGCCTAAAATGCTTAACCGCCCAAATAACTGCCAAAAGCTCCTTTTCTATAGTGTTTCTTTTATATATCTCGATTCAGTATCACTTAGGGTTCTGCTAGCATAGGCCATTGGGTTGTTTGAGCCTATACTGCCATGTGAAAGTACTGCCCCGATTGCATAGTTTGATGCATCCGTGGTCAGAACTAATGGTTTCTCCGGAAATTGTAGTAAAGGAGCATTTGTAAGAAGTTTTTTACAAGTTTTGAAATTTTCAATATATTATTTATTTAAATCTATACTCTTGCCTTTTTTTAACCTCACTATAAGTGGTCTGCTTATTTTCACGAAATCCTTAATAAATTTCCTACCAAGAAGACCAAGAAAACTTTTGATTTCAGTCGTCGTTTTGGGTATAGGATATTTTAATACTGCTTCTATCTTATCATTATTAGGTTTTAACCCTTCGGTAGTTATGGTATGCTCTAGATAAAGCACTTTCTTTCGTAGGAAATGGGATTTATCTAACTGCACATTTAAGTTAGTTTCACAAAATCTCTGAAATATTGCCCTAAGTTTTGTTCCTGAATACTTTTCTCAAATATTATAACGTCATCAAATTATAATGGACGCCTTGTAGACCTCTCAAAACGTTATTCATTGTGCGCTGAAATGTTGCTGGTGCGGTTTTTAGGCCAAATGGCATTCTCTTAAATTCGTAATGCCCAAAAAGGGTATCAAAACCTGTTTTGGCCTTGTCCTCTTTTTCCACTTCAATCTGGTGGTAGCCATTTGCTAACTCTAGGGTGGTAAAATACATACTCTTGCCTAACATATCAAAAAGATCATTGATATTAGGTAGAGGGTATTTATCATCTACTGTGATCTCATTAAGACGTCTATAATCTACGACCATTCTTTATTTTTGTTTACCCGAATCATTTACATTTTTAGGTACCAAATGGACCGGAGCACTCCAAGGTGAAAATTATATTTGACAATATTATCTTTGAGCATTTTTCTACCTGATTTCTAATTAAGCAATCATATCTGTCATCTACACAATAAATATAAAATTTATGTCACTCATTACTTTTCAATGTCCTCGGTAAATGTATTTACACAACCTCACTATGTTTACTACTGGCATGGGTACTAACTACTTCAAAGTTTTCGTTTCGCTTAAAGTCGCAAAAAAATTGATTCTCTAATTTTGGCCAAAATGAACGTTGACTTCCGGTATCAACCATTAAAATTGCGTTAAAATCTGGTATACGTATGTGAGGAAGATTTAATATACTACAATTTAATTTTATTCGATATGGTATATAGAGGCTCTTATGCAAACATTTCCTACTTGTTCGTTCTCGTTAGAAGTATTTGCAAACACATTATTTCCATTACGGCCAGTTCAAGACGTGTAATCGGTATAATTTACACGTCTTGAACTGGCCATCTCATAGTCACATCGGTATCGCAACCTGATCCGGACGGTGACGTCAGGTCCGGCTGCATTTTCTGGGAACCGCGCTTTGCGTTGTCAGCAGATTGCCGAATTGGGAACTGTGGTCGCGCATGTTCCGATGAATTATAATTGCTCTAGAACGGTTTGTGCTTATAAAAAGGATTAAACTGACAACTGTTATTGTTTCTGAATGGGAATGAACTATTAGAAAAATTGTTATTACGAACGTTATTTCTATTTTGCGTTTGCACTACGTTATTCTTCTTGTTAGAACGTTGCATATTTGATGACATAGTGCTTTCGTCCCTGGAAGTTTTGATTAAATTAAGGGTTCCGAGTGTGTTTCTGGTCATAAGCTTCTTGAGAATATTGTTCCTATAAAACAGCTTTTAAGGCATCTTCCAGTGTCGAAACGTTTTTTAGTCGCACCAACTTAACTAAATATTTTGGCAAATTATTTTAGAAAGTATTCAATGAAAGATTTGTGTAGATATTTTGCTTAGATAATCTCGCAGCTGCAACATCAACAGACTCATTAATTTTTGTAATTAGAATGCTTCTTAATTGTTGTATAAATATGTACAAAAATGTAAATAACTTTCGCTATTACTTATTTTTAAGCTCTCTAACTCAAGAAAAAGACAATTTTCTATCCTTGGGTCCTCAAAATAATCTTGTAAAATCTCTTTTAATTCTATCCAAGAATGTATCGAATCTCGTTCCCCGATGAAACTTGCTGCTTTCCCACTTAATCTACTTGTAATTGCATTAAAAAGATATTCGTTTTGTACTTCATTATCCCGATTTAAATTAATGATATATTCAGTTTTATGTATGAATAGGAACAAGAGCCTTGTCTCACCACTGAATAAAGGGATTATTTTTAGGACTCTCGGAGGTATAATTACGATTCCTTCCATTTTTATTTATAAGTATATAACACAATTTAAAACTACTAAACTAGCGTGAAATTTTCATCACTTTATCTAAAACTATAATGTGCTACGTGCCAGATGGCCCTTTTCTAATTCCTAAAGTACACAAAAAGCATATAAATATCACCAGGAGAATTCAAAGAAATGTTAACAGTATAGTAAAAGCTCCTTCTGTGATCGGTGAATCTGCTCAGCTTGCTCTGCACAGTGGCTTCTCTTGACGAATTTATTTGGTTCGCTAACCCGTTGAATCGATGAAACGAACGTTAGAATCTTCTCGGCGCCCGAAAAATATTATTCGCGATGGCACAGAGGACAAGATCACTTACCGGCTGCGCTAGTCAAGGAATTGATACACGATTCAATAAAAAAATATGATTTTTATTAAATAAAATAGAGATACAGTGTTTAACGAGCGAAGTCTGAAAACAGATTGACAATAAAAATGGAATATAACTTATGTATAGTTGGAAACAACTGGGACAAACCAAAAAAACAAAACAAAACTTATTCTGATGCCACAATAGTCTTCGCTTGGCTACAAAAGTCTCCAAGTACTCCACTCCCTTGACGTCAACAAGTCGTGTAGGCCTGATGGCGTCCCTCCTATTGTGCTAAAGACGTGTGCTCCAGAGTTGACACCGGTTTTAATGCGTCTTTTCCGGTACTTCTCCTCTCTAGGCGTAGTCCCGAACTCATGGAAGACAGCTTTGGTGCACCCAACCCCTAAAACAGGCGACCGCTCAGATCCGTCCAACTACAGGCCTATCGCTATCACCTCCTTGTTCTCCTAAGTAATGGAAATTGTTATTAACTGCCAGCTCATGCGTTACCTTGAGGATCGCCAGCTGATTAGTGACCGCCAATACGGTTTCCGTCGAGGTCGCTCAGCTGGTGATCTTCTAGGTTACCTAACTCATAGATGGGCGGAGGCAGTGGAGTCCAAGGGGGAGGCGTCGGCCGTTAGTTTGAACGTAGCGAAGGCCTTCGATCGGGTTTGGCACAAAGCGCTTCTTTCGAAGCTCCCTTCATATGGGCTTCCCGAGAAATTGTGCAAGTGTATCACCAGTTTTCTTGCAGATTGGAGCATCAAGGTCGTAGTAGACGCTGCATGCTCCGATTACAAGCCTATTAATGCTGGTGTTCCACAAGGCTGCGCGCTATCACCAACTCTGGTTCTTCTGCATATCAATGAAATGTTGCATACCGGTAACATTCATTGCTATGCAGACGACAGCACTGGTGATGCTTTATACACCGGCCGTGCCAATATTTCTCGAGAAAAAGTCGCCGGGTACCGGAACAAACTTGTGTCTGAAGTCGAGTCTTTGTTGAACAAAGTCTCGAATTGGGGACGAATAAATCTAGTCCAGTTCAATCCCCAAAAGACACAAATTTGCGCGCTTACCGCTGAAAAGAACCACTTTGTCGTATCTCCTCAGTTTCAAGGCACTTCCCTTGTTGCCTCAGCCAGTATCGGAATCCTCGGCATCGACTTATCGAATGATGTGCAGTTTCGTGGTCACTTGGAAGAGAAAACCAAATTGGCCTCTAAAAGGCTTGGCGTGCTCAGCAGAGCGGGACAGTATTTCATGCCGGCACACCGCTTGCAACTTAACAATGCGCAGGTTTGTCCCCACATGGAATACTGTTCCTATCTCTGGGCAGGGGCTCCCCAGTGCCTTCCACTTGACCGCATCCAGCACAGAGCAACTCGAATCGTCGACGACCGAGTTCTTTCCAATCGGTTTGACTCTATAGCACTGCGAAGAGATGTTGAATCTCTTTGCGTATTTTATCGCATCTACCACGGGGAGTCCTCTGAGGAATTGTTCGAACTAATTATAGCCGCTCAATTTCACCATCGCCGCACATCGCGACAAAACTCGCGATACCATCCATACCATGTGGATGATTGGCGGTCCACCACTGTGCGATATAGAAGAAGTTTTCTTCCTCGCATAACTTCCTTGTGGAATCGACTACCATCAGAGATTTTTTCCGGATCGATACGACTTAGGGATCTTCAAGAAAAGAGCGTATTCTTTTTTAAAAGGCCGGCAACGCATCTGCAATTCCCCTTGTGTTGCAGTTGTTTATGGGCGGCGGTAGTCACTTACCATCAGGTGATCCGCATGTTCGTTTGCCACCACTGCTATAAAAAAAGTTTTTGGACTTCATTCGGCAGCAGAGTAACTGAGATTATCAATCTACTAGACAAGGATAGATGGCATCATATCTTATCACAAGAAAATCCTGCTGATCTAACTTCACGTGGAATATCACCCGCAGAACTTCCTCAACATCAATTTTGGTAAAAAAGTCCACCATGGCTTCAGGAGTTAACGTCTTACCCTCAACATGTCTTTGATATTGAGGACATAGATTTAGAAAAGTATATTTCTGTAAATGTGGTAGATTGTAATAGTGTAGTGCTCTCGGTAGAGAGTAATTGTGTTCTGTGGTGTAGTGAGTGAATAATAAATTACTAATACAAAGTTGCTTCGCATTGTTACTCGAATCTTAAGATTTTTTACATTTATGTAAAACATAAAATTAAAACAAATGTTTGTCATATTCTAATTTTCTAACAACTAAAAAGTTAATGCTTTCATTAGAATTGTTAGTAAAAATGTGTCAACAAATGGATTTTGTCAATGAAATTAATGTGATTATAAATAATCAAAATCAAGCTAAAATTTATCTATGTTTAAAAAATCCTGAAAATGGTCGAAAACTTGTTAAATGAAATCAAACCACCTTTATCCACCTTTATACAACTTTGGTGGATGTAATGAAAGTTGGTGGTGGAATTGATTTTTCTTTTACCACCCATGAAAGAAAACATCCAATGGTTTTGTCTAAATGTTGTAAATTGTCAATTTTAATTATACAAGATGCTCACTACAAAACCTTTCATGGAGGGTACAGTTAATGTTAAATTTCATCAGAAATAAATTTTATATTATTGGTGTTGTAGGTGTGCTGCGCACACATACATGTATATACTTACTAATATTGTACCTATCTACCACATATACATATGTATACTTAGTAATGTTGTACCTCTCTACTTAGTATTAAGAATTGCAGTCCGTAGCTAATTGCCCACCAACTGTATTGCGCGTTCATATCCTATAAAATAAATATGTCGTAAAAATAGCTCAATCTTTCATTATGGCCACCCGTAGGGACCCTTATGGAGTCAGCTCCTAAACTGGTGACCCCGACGTGATGTTAACACAGTAGTAGGCAATTTTCGCGTGTGTTGTGATCGGACGGACAATTTATATTAGTAACATGAGTGTGCCGCTTCCGCCACCGCAACAAAACGTGCCGTTTGTTAACGTACCACTCGTCCAGGACATCCCGACGCCCGCACCACCGCCCATTATGGCGCCAGGTGTAGATTCAGAGTCTCTACATTCCCGGCTCTCAGACTTTTGGACGGACCAGCCGCGCGTGTGGTTCATACGCACAGAAGCTATCCTCACACCTCAGAGGATGAGTGATGAGGCGAAGTTTGACCTGGTCGTGTCCAAGCTGAGTAAGGAGATCATCGCGCAAGTGATAGACATATTACTAAATGCACCTCCTACCCACAAGTACGATGCACTTAAAACTCGGCTGCTCCACATCTATGAGGAGTCAATGTCGAGGCAGATCGAGAAGCTTATGAGCGAGCTAAAGTTGGGCGAGCAAAAACCATCCCAGCTGCTCCGTCGGATGCGCGAGCTCGCTACTGACAAGGTTCCTGATGAAACCCTTCGCGTGCTGTGGCAGAATCGTCTTCCGACACAGGTTCGAGCCGTGCTCACCGTGTCCGACTCCAAGGACCTGGACAACCTAGCAGCAGTCGCAATTACGCCATGGAGGCTGTGCGGCCTTCCTATGCCGCCACCGCTACCTACGCCGCGCGAGCGGCAGCATCTACTGCTGCCCTTGACTTGGACCTTTTAAGGGCTGAGGTGGCTAAAATAAAGGCTACCGTGGACCAGATCGACCAGCGGAGGTCGCGGGCTCGCGCCCCTGATCGCAACCGTCATCGTTCGCAGTCACGGCGCCGTAGCGGTTCCCGCCGGCCCCGGAAGGAGAATTACTTGTGCTTCTACCACAACCGGTTCAGAGAAAAGGCCAACATGTGTACGGAGCCGTGCGCGTGGAAACCAAAGCCGCCGGAAAACTGAGCAGCGAGGTACAGTCCGAGGATCTTGAGGTCTGTACCATTTTTCCATTTAATCATTTGTGTGTGTCAGATAGTAACTCTGGGCTTAGAGTTTTAGTCGACACGGGTGCCAATGTGTCTGTTTTACCAGCCGTGAGAAAAATTCGTGCAAACCAGTGCAGTGAATATAAATTATACGCAGCTAACGGTAGTGAAATCGCAACTTACGGTACCAAGACCTAGTGTGTTAAACTTAAACTTACGTCGATCATATCGCTGGGAATTTGTGGTAGCAGATGTCAAACAACCAATTTTGGGCGCAGATTTTTTAGCGTATCACAGGTTATTAGTTGATTTAAACGCGCGTAAATTAATAGATAAAACGACAGAATTGAATGTTTCGGCATCTGTTGTCAATGTATCTCAACCTAGTATTAAAACTATTGATTTGAATCATCCGTATCAGGATTTATTGTTAAAGTACCCGGACATTACTAAGCCGGCGTCATTCCGAGAAACCGCGAAACACGATGTCGTCCACCATATCGAAACCTCTGGTCCACCCGTGCACGAGAAAGCGCGCCCGTTGCCACCCGACAGGTATAAAAAGGTTAAAGAAGAATTTCGCATCATGCAGGAACTAGGCATCTGTCGTCCTTCGAACAGCGCGTGGGCTAGTCCACTCCATGTTGTTCCTAAAAAGAATGGAGATATAAGACCTTGTGGGGACTATCGCCAGCTGAATGCAATAACAAAGCCTTTACTTTTATTCTCCCGGATAAAAAGATATTTTCAAAATTAGACATCAATAGAAGTTATCATTTTATACATTGATGCCAGGTGACGTGGAGAAAACTGCTATCATGACAACATTCGGGCTTTTCGAGTTTCCCCGAATGACCTTCGGTTTACGGGGAGCAGCGCAAACCTTCCAGCGCTTTATGAATTCTATTTTACAAGGGCTTGATTTTGTCTTTTGTTATTTAGACGATTTACTTATCGCTAGTGACAACGAAGTTCAACACAGGCAACATTTAGAAATAATTTTCAAAAAGTTTAATGAATATGGAATTTCAATTAATTTGGCAAAATGTCGTTTCGGACAACCTAAACTAGAACTTTTGGGACACGAAATTAGTACCGATGGTGTCAGGCCGTTGCAAGATAAGGTTCAGGCAATTGTGGAATTTCCGAAGCCGAAAACTGTTTCAGAGCTAAGACGTTTTCTCGACATGGTCAATTTTTATCGAGCTCATCTCCCCAATGCTATTTTATATCTAACATAATTAAAGAAATATCTTAAAAGCTCAAAGAAAAATGATAAAACTCCCATCGTCTGATAGTGCGAACGAAGAATTTACGCAATGTAAGGCAGGTCTCACACAGGCCGCTACATTGACGTACCCTAGAGATCTAATACATGCGTGGGAGCAGTCTTGCAACAAAAATAAGGAGATAGCTGGAAAACATTGGGTTATTTTTCAAAAAAATTGACCACCACCCAACAGCGATATAGCACCTACGATCGCGAGTTGCTCGCTATATACTTAGCTATAAAAAAAATCGGAAATTATTTGAAGGTCAAGAAATGACCGTGTATACGGACCATAAACCTTTAACTTTTTTGAAGGTCTCAAATATGTAAAAGCATTATATTGAAAGAAGTGGGACATAGCTGGGGTGGTCGGCTGACCGACTGCTACTAGTACTGTTGCACAATGACTAGTCCTATATTAGGGACTTATGATAGTAAGGTCTAAGATACAAAAGCATTAATATAGAAGGTCTCTATGATCTCTAAGAAAATTTAAGAATAATATCTAAAACAATATACCAATTTTAATTAAAAGATAATCCCAATAGCATGCTTAAAAGGGATACAAGTTACAATGTATTCTGCTGCTACATTCGGAATAAAAATCATTGCTAAAAATCAAAATGAATAAAAGGAAAATTCATATTCCTGGAAAAATTCTCTTATCGTAGCTGTGGGCAATATTGGCACGGATTGAAATATTTCTCTAATCCATACCGTTCGTTTTTTTCATTTTGTCGAAACGTGTTTCCAGTGATTCCAGTCATACATGATGCGATTTTCAAACGTAGCAATTATAAATGACAACTTGAAAAAGCTGTGAAGTTGGTAAAACAAATGCCTTGTGTATATTTAACAAGCACTCTAAATTGGAAAAAATTAAGATAAAATAATCAAGAAGATATATAGAATAATAATCAATTATAAGCAAAGCTAAAGTCATTCATTTGAGTCATTGCAAGGAAGACCGATAACGCTTAATACATTTCGAAGCTCTGATGCTAACTAGATAAAAACGATGTAGATTTAACTGCCGGTTAAAATTCGTACGCTTTTTGAAACCTATGAACTGAGATACGAGTATTTGAGATTTAAAATTCTCATTTGTTTGTTAAAGATTGTTATGACAGTTTTTAAATACAACTAAACCTATGTCAGTAATATGAACTTATTATACGGGTAAATTAAATAAAAGACGCGCCCTCGATCTCATAAAAATAGAATTATTAATTTTATATAAAAAGAAAAAATACAAGATACTGTCGAGGTAACTTTTAATTTAAGGCCCGGCTCACGCTCGCTACAAATGTGCTGTGCTACAAATGTACAAGTACGCTTGGACAAATTTTAATCTGCACAAGCAAGGATGTACGTTAAGCCTGCAAAACGGTATACTTTGCTCAAACTAAAGTTGCACAAGCAAGCATGTGCGTTGAGACGGCGTTTAGACGCCACATAATATTATGTTCTTTGCGAAAACATTGTACAAACTGTTTTCGCGTGCAAGACGCTATCGTGTGGACGTTGTGCAGTGAACCATATTGTTTGCGCAATTTTTTGTACGAATTGTTTGCGCATGTAAGTCTATTCCCTCACTCTCATAGTCCGATGGGACGGGACTATGAGAGTGAGGGAATAGAGAGTGCACCTGTGCTTGCGCAAACATGTAATATAATCCTGCCCTGCACAGATGTATTGTCTCTGTGGAGACTGGCCGCCGTGACTGAAATACGGTCTGGAGGACATTATTATTATTAGTAAATATTATTCAAAATATTAAATCAGTTACACACAGTAAAATTCAGAACACTATTCAATAAATAAATAAACAGTAAAATTAAGTATTTATTTGTGTTCGCTCAAAACTAAATACGAGCCGCCACCGACCAAAGAGCATGGTAAAGACTAACGACCGACCAACAGCGATCTCATACATCACAGAGTTCTGAAACCGAACGTTTATTTAGCAATTATTTATTTATTTTACAATTAATGCGATAACAATTATCTATCTTAAATGTCAGGGAGGTATAATTAATTTTACTTCATTGGCGATTATTATCATAACTTTTAGTCATAATATAGTACATATATCCACACAACATTTAGCCTATGACCATCTCGAATAATGTAGGTGCCGTAGTTCCGGAGATTATCGTACACATATACACAAACTCACAAAATTCGCACTCTCTCTTTATATTATTATAAGTATAGATTATTTACGAATGATTAGCAAATTATTTCATTACTAATCACCCGAACCTAAAATAGTCCAGGAGGAATCAGCGAATGAGTACCGAAAACTATTTCACCTCAATTTTTTTATGCGATTCTCTTCAAATTGTCCTATTGTTGATATAAAAAAATCATTTTTATACATTTCTTTATATTATATTTTTAATGAGCCAAAAGTAACCCAATTTAGTTCCGTGTTCCAAAAAAAACCGAATAACTTTATCATAAACAATTATAGGGTCTTTTTATTCGTATTTCATCAAAAAATACAAAAAAGAAATATTTTTATATTTTATTCTTTTTCTTTATATATTTTTAATGGGGCAGAAGTATCCGAATTTGGGATTTTACAAACTTTTAAAAATTCATAACCCCGACAATATTAACTTCATCGTAAAAAATCATACGACCTTATTTATTTGTATTTCATCAAAAAAATATTTAAAAAAATTGCCCCGTTTGAAAATAACAATAATTACTTGCAATTGAAAAAAAATCGGTTTAAACAATATGGTACCAAGTTTCCCCATGGCAAAAAATTGAGGTGGAATAGTTTTCGGTACTCAAGCGCCGATTCCTCCTGGGCTCTGTTATCATTATGCAAAATATTTTTCTTTTGCAGTTTACGAAAGGACTTTACAGAAAACTTGACGGAAAATGAGAACGCTGAAGTAACCAATGAAGACATTCAAGAAACCACTGAAGACATTGAAGAAATAAGTTTCTGATACCTTCCACGTGTATTTTAAACTTGAAAAGTTAGAAAGGGTAGACTTCCCTTTTTTTGTATTTGAAAATGAATAACAGCTTCATATGAACTAAAAATTGCAAATATACGGGAGCACTGTGCTCGTTCAGAAAACAAAAGTGTTGATTCGGTTGATGGGTTTATGTTTTTTAATTGATTTGCAAATGGTAGATTTTGTTTGTAGTATGGCTCTTTTTGTTATTAATTTTCGGTATTTCATGTTATTATCTGTGGCGAGTGCTTGTAATTTATTGCAGAGATAGTATGTGATTCCAGCACTCTATTTTTTCAAAAGTAATGTCGGGATATGTGCGTGCCTGTAATATTTTGGAGTAGCTACTAGCATCGCCATCGGATATGAGTTTTCCGTAAATTAAATTATGCATTATTATGGATTCTTTGAATCCTTTTATAATTATTTCACTCTCCATGTTTGTGAGAGGACCACTGTAAATTTTTAAACATTTACGTTCTGGCGGATCAACACTTTTGTTTTCTGCACGGGCACAGATAACGTAGTATTTATTTTAATGCCTAAGAATAAAATTTCTCCCGTATATTTGCCAATTATGGCAGCTGCGCCCGAAAGATCATTATAATTATTTTTGTAACTACGCTTGGACCAGCAACCATCAGCAATGACATCTATTATGGGGATTCCATCTTTGTTCACCCTGCCATTACAATTTCCGAATTGTTTTTCTCTTTCTGCAGCGTGATTCATGGAATCGACTAAAACATCTTCCCATTTCCTACTGATAACTTCATGGTTCTCTAAATACGTCTTTTTAGGTAACAACGGGAGGTTGATTGCTGCCATAAGTTCATCCAGCTGTGAATTCCCTATTGCAATACTACCTGCGACAGCGCACATATTAATATTCAGGTAGCTGTCACTGCAGTTGTCTCCATTTATGACAAACTTTTGATTGCAAAGCCGACATTTAAATGTAAAATTTTGACTGTAGAACAGTGTACTATGAAGAACTGAACACAACACAATGATGGAGAAACTCGCACGTCTCCAACCAGCTTCGGTCAATCGCTCGTCCCCTGCGACAACGCGTGACCCCATACTGCACAACAGACGGTCTCCGGGTTACAAGAACTAGGGTAGGAAGCTCTCCGTCACTGGCCGTACTCACCAGACCTTGCGCCTACAGACTTCTTCTTTTCCCAGAATTTGGATAACTTTTTGGCGAGTACAAAGAGTCTTATAAGCATTAGAAGAATTTGTTGTCTTCCGTCCAGCTGATATCTTCAAGAACGGCATCAATAAACTGCCACTGCACTGGCAAAGATATATCAATTGCATGGGTGATTAATTTGATTAATAGATATAAAACATATAGAAAAAAATTATGTTAACTTATTTCATAAAAAACGGCAATTTCATAGGTAATTGAAACATAAAGTTAAAATTACATTTTATGATCATTGATCGAAGTCAACTAGTAAGCAGTAGTATACTTATAACGAAAACAATAAAGATAATAAAACATAACTAGTACCTTACCATCAGTCTCATAGCACTAATACATAAAAAATAATTATTAGGTTATATAAGGTACTTAGTAAGGTACCTATCTAAATAGTTACCTACTCTTACTAAGTAGGTACTAATACCTACCCAGTATTGCGCCCATTGTCGTATCGGCATCATTTAATTACAACCCAAAAACCCCTATAAACCTTATAATCCTTGTTGATTTTTGTATTACCTTTATTATAACACTTATGTATTTTTTTCTTCTTTAAAAAAAACTTTACCTCCAAACTAGGATTTTCTCCTGTATCATGGGGGCAGTTTACATACATAAATTTCACAAGGACAAACATAGACCCGGAATAATTATTTCTAGGCCATACAAATAATTGTTCCGTGCGGGATTCGAACCCACGGCCCTTAGCGCTGCAACTCATTGCTAAGACACTGCGCCACGGAACCGTCACCTTACCTAACCTAACCCTTATGTATAAATAAATATAATTAGGTACGTAAAAATAAATATGTATGTAGAAATAAAATTGAATAAAAATAAAAAGAAACATGTTTTTTTTCATCCTCATCAATCATCGGGGTGAGGATAATGTCAGCATAAGTAATAAGCAGGCTAAGTTACAAGGTGCTCAGTTAAAAAAATTGTTGGTAGGTATGTTACTTTTCAAAACGTGACACATAAAATTTACAATAAACAAAAAACACATCTGCGAAACATGTAATGTATATGTCGCATGCAACTAGCTTAATTAGCCGTTGAACTAACAGCCTAGCCTTTTTACAAAATGGCACCGTTCAACTAGCGGGCTGAATGATATTCAGACGATTCGTCTAATATATACATTGTCATATCAGCGGCAAGTATGTAAAGGCGCAGCTGGGGTGGCCCTTGAGCCACCCTAAACCCGCAAACATTTATATAATATAGCACGTAGCGCTAATAGGACACAGACAAGCGACCGTTTCGTTGAATAAGATTAATAGGGTGAACATGCCATGTAATGTCTAGGCTGTTAACTGAAAGGCTAATTAAGCTAGTTGGCTTCGACATATATAATACAAAACACCATGCACAATTGATACGAATCATATTTCATGTTATATGAAAAATATGTTTTTACAATTTACCATATTTATTTAAAACTAAGGTCACGATGTTTTCCTTTACCACATGCTCGGCGATAAAGGAAAACATCGACTCTCATGTCTGAGAAATAAAAAATATATTTCGAAGACATGTGAAGTCTGCTGACACGCATTGGGGCAGCACGGCGGATATTTCCTTGCCTCAAACCCTCAGGATTGAGAGAGGCCTGTGCCCAGCAGTGTGACGTATAAAAGCTGTAACTTTAACTTTAATGTTGTATTATTATACTTTAGCGTACGTCACCGTGCAATTATGACAAATTGATTGAGATAAATTTACCAAATTGGACAACTATTTTGAGTTGGAAGTTTATGTTCATTGGTAACAGGTGGATATTAAAACGGACATGCAGACATACTAGAAAGTATTTTTATAGAATAAGGGTAACAAACGAACATTCAGTACACCTGATGGTAAGTGGATGCTGTGGCATTCATAGACATCTACATTTATCCTCGATTAGGAATCAAAATGCAGATACGTTGTCACGTTGCGCGCTGCAATATATATATATAAATTGTAGCGCGCCGATACTTACCTATGTCACCCGATGCCTCGCTATCCCCTCTCGTACGATACCCTGCCTGCGGCGCGGGATCACGCCACTTGCCACGCCTTGGCTCCCGGTACAAGCAGTATGCTAGCCGATTAGCTCGTAGCTATATGTGTGTTATCGATTGCTCCCGCGCTCGCGCTGCGTTTCACTAGACGTCGTTTATGTACTTACTTACTAATAAGGACCTATGTTGTTACTATGTGAATAAACGGTGCATTCAGATTATTTGTGACGTTTCATTAATCAACCGTGACTAGTGAACGTTATATTGGCGCCCAACGTGGGGCCACGAACGACATCACACTTAGGGGCGCCGCCGAATGTCGATTCGAGCGCTGCCGGCGCGGCCACTGTCACATCACCGACTCCGCGGTCGTCATGTATCCCAGGGACGTTCGTAAAATGCACTGCACGGTTCGACGGTTCGTCTCAACAACCGGAAGCAGTGGAAGCATTCATTGACGCGGTGGAAATGTATAAGGATTGTGCATCAGTTAGTGATGAGATGGCACTTCGTGGTCTCCCTATGTTACTTCAAAAAGACGCAGCAGTGTGGTGGCGTGGAATCCGTAACGAAGTACACTCGTGGTAGGATGCTGTGAAACGCCTGCGCTCGATGTATGGAGTTCCACGACCTGCATATAAGTTGTACCGAGATGTCTTTGCCGCCGAGCAAGGATCGGAGCGTGCCGATATTTTCGTCGTGAAGATAAGAGCTTTGTTGGAGAGACTACCCTATGAGTTACCAGAGGAAGCGAGATTAGATATGATTTACGGGCTTCTACATAAGAGAATCAGAAAACGGTTGTCGAGAGATAGTGTGAATGACATCGAATCTCTCATTGAAATATCTCGAGCTATAGAAGAGTTCCTGTCGGAGAACGCTGCGCTGCCACCGCATGCGCCGCTACAACCGTCGGCGTCGCCGCTGGGTGTACCCGCGAGACTCAGCCGCAGGCATGGTGAGGGAGCTCATCATAGTACTTCGGGTTCGTGTTCGACGGCGCCGCAACTGCGTGCCACCGACTCCGCTTCGCAGTCATCACGTGACCGCACGCCTGTGCCACGTAGTGATCAGTGCGTGAACTAAAATAGTGATGGTGAGAGAAAGCTATTCTGTGTTTACTGCAAAACGCGAGGACACGTCCGTGACTCCTGTTATTAAAATATATCACAGGAGTCACGGACGTACATTTCCACCGCGTCAATGAATGCTTCCACTGCTTCCGGGTGTTGAGACGAACCGTCGAACCGTGCAGTGCGTTTTACGAATGTCCCTGGGATACATGACGACCGCGGAGTCGGTGATGTGACCGTGGCCGCGCCGGCAGCGCTCGAATCGACATTCGGCGGCGCCCCTAAGTGTGATATCAAAAGAGACTGGACAAGCTTCTGGTTTGCCTCGGCTTGTGCCGCAGAGAAGGCGGCCAGAAGCGACGACAGCTGGTTCTCGGACATAAGCAGAGGTGCTGCATGTGTCGGCTTTACAGGTGCCACAAGTGTCGGATTCACCGGTTCCTCCTCCAAACTGGAGTCATTATTACGCAGTTTTCGTGGCGGCATTATGACTGAGTCATTGTAGTTCGCGTCTCAATATCAAGGGAAAAACGCGTAGGTACACTAGGCACACACTCGCGTACATACTTTTGCACTAGAAACTTCGAGAGCCACCGTAGGTTCATTCGTGGACCCACGTTGGGCGCCAATATAACGTTCACTAGTCACGGTTGATTAATGAAACGTCACAAATAATCTGAATGCACCGTTTATTCACATAGTAACAACATAGGTCCTTATAAGTAAGTAAGTACATAAACGACGTCTAGCGAAACGCAGCGCGAGCGCGGGAGCAATCGATAACACACATATAGCTCGGAGCTAATCGGCTAGCATACTGCTTGTACCGGGAGCCAAGGCGTGGCAAGTGGCGTGATCCCGCGGCGCAGGCAGGGTATCGTACGAGAGGGGATAGCGAGGCATCGGGTGACATAGGTAAGTATCGGCGCGCTACAATTTATATATATATATTGCAGCGCGCAACGTGACAACGTATCTGCATTTTGATTCCTAATCGAGGATAAATGTAGATGTCTATGAATGCCACAGCATCCACTTACCATCAGGTGTACTGAATGTTCGTTTGTCACCCTTATTCTATAAAAAAAATACTTTTCTAGTATGTCTGCATGTCCGTTTTAATATCCACCTGTTACCAATGAACATAAACTTCCAACTCGTAAAATAGTTGTCCAATTTTGGTAAATTTATCTCAATCAATTTGTCATAATTGCACGGGTGACGTACGCTAAAGTATAATAATACAACATTAAAGTTAAAGTTACAGCCTTTATACGTCACACTGCTGGGCACAGGCCTTCTCTCAATTCTGAGAGGGTTTGAGGGCAAGGAAATATCCGCCGTGCTGCCCCAATGCGTGTCGGCAGACTTCACATGTCTTCGAAATATATTTTTTTTTATTTCTCAGACATGCAGGTTTCCTCACGATGTTTTCCTTTACCGCCGAGCATGTGGTAAAGGAAAACATCGTGACCTTAGTTTTAAATAAATATGGTAAATTGTAAAAACATATTTTTCATATAACATGAAATATGATTCGTATCAATTGTGCATGGTGTTTTTGTATTATATATGTCGAAGCCAACTAGCTTAATTAGCCTTTCAGTTAACAGCCTAGACATTACATGGCATGTTCACCCTATTAATCTTATTCAACGAAACGGTCGCTGGTCTGTGTCCTTTAGCGCTACGTGCTATATTATATAAATGTATGCGGGTTTAGGGTGGCTCAAGGGCCACCCCAGCTGCACCTTTACATACTTGCCGCTGATATGACAATATATATTAGATGCATCGTCTGAATATCATTCAGCCCGCTAGTTGAACGGCGCCATTTTGTAAAAAGGCTAGGCTGTTATTTCAACGGCTAATTAAGCTAGTTGCATGCGACATATACATTATATCTATCGACTTCAAAAAAAAAAGGAGGCTCCATAGACGACGCGAATGGTTTTTTTTATGCTTGTCCACCGATTTTTGAAACTGATATAAATACTTCTATTTAATAGGCACAAGAGTGAACCCATTTCAATTTGAAGAAAAATTTCACCCCTAAGATAAGAAAATTAGGGATGAAGTTTTTATTTAGATGAATTTCTTGTGACCTTCAGCTTGTAATATTGTTCTGTTTTGATTGTACTCAAGGATAAAAAAACTAAATATTTATAAATTTAATAACAAGGATGAATTGTGTTCAAAAATTTAAAAGACTGGAATAATTTCCACATTAACAGCTTCCAAAGTCGAGGTAATAATTCTTCGATGCACTATGTCTTAGCACCGACTTCTGACTACCCTAGATAAAACTGTGGGTGTTCGCGCCACTTTTGCACTACCGAATGACGCTTATGTGATTCTTTAATTACTATCCAATAAGAGAGAGTACTGCAAATAATCCATTTCCGGGTTTCCTATCTACCGCCTTTATGCTTGCATGTGCTCTCTTGTTAATGGGGTTCGCTTAAGTTCAGAAGACACGAAACCAAACGCATCGTTTTTATCTTGCGTCATCGCAACCGCCTTTATGTAATTTAGATATTATACTATACAAAATTATGGTACATTTACTATAACGCCATATTTCGCAATTATCTGTGAAGTTATATGTGTGAAGAAAGCCGGCGTCCAATCATCGTGGCTGCAGCCCTTGAGACACGAGGCAGATCAGCGGAAGTCCAGGATAGTGCACATGCGTTCCTTCACGTCCTTCCTGTAGCCCGAATTTAGGGCATTTGCAATATCGCGAAATAGTAAATTCGCACCGCACCCTACAGTCCATTAATTAACGTACA
Source organism: Parnassius orleans (assembly GCA_029286625.1). Taxonomy (NCBI): domain Eukaryota; kingdom Metazoa; phylum Arthropoda; class Insecta; order Lepidoptera; family Papilionidae; genus Parnassius; species Parnassius orleans. The sequence goes on from JAGSMP010001131.1 coordinate 55,376, forward strand.
ATTATCCTTTTAATAACTCTGAACCAGCAGTTGGTCATTTAAACCAACACACCATTTTTTGGCCCTTCTCGCTGAATTATAATTAATTAATTAAACATTTTTTTGGGTCACTCGGGCCGGGATAATTTTATCCAGTGGGTATCGCCAGAAGCGACAGAGGGAAATGAAACAGGAGATGGGCAGCAGCACCTTCTTGATAAAAAAAATTATTATTATTATTCGGTAACAAGAATAATGTAAATTATTAGTGCTATAGTTGAGAGCTCCTTTTAAGTATTTAAATTACTTGTGCCAGAAGGCCACAGTCTTCCATAGCATTATTCTATTATAATTTTAATTTTTTTATAGAATAAGGGTGCCAAACGAGCACACAGTCCAGCTTATGGTAAGTGGTTACTGTGACCCATAGACATCCACGTCTATCTTCGTTTGCAAATTTAAATGCTGATACGTTGTCAGCCGTGAGGACTAAGATAGAATGCCTCTTTTCCAGTAAAAAGGGTCTCCAGTTCTCTGCACTCACCATACGAAACACAGCAGTGTTATGCTGCTATTTTACGCTGGTATTCTGTGAGAGCGTGGTCCTTCCCCGGTCGAGCCGACCCATTCGTGCTACAACTATACTATTTATATAGCTGCAGCATGGCTCTACCACGTAAAAAACTTATTACCAATAATTTATTTCTTCAATACAATTTTTTTATAAAGTTATGCACTCCTATTATTTCACTTGAATTAATTTAATGAAACTTAGATTTAAATTTGTGAATAAAATATCCTCTAAACTAGACTATTCTCAAAGGAGGTCCGGGGGAAGAGGAATTCAAAACAATAAAAAAACTACATAACAATAGATTGTTGTCGCCGAATTTTGTTTAATATCTATTCAATGGGTTAATGTGTATTTACCACTGGGACAAAATTTATAAAATATTTTCATGTTACGTTTCTCAATGTCAACATTTCTATTGCTTACATTATAAATTCAGTAGAGCGATCCGACCCGCCGTCACCTAGGTGGAGATCTATTAATGAAATTATGTCATCTTTTAGATTTAAGATAATCATTAAATGGCACTTGTTTTATCAATTTTTTGATTTGACTAAAAAGATATCCAATCTTTTCAAACAAAATATAGCATGGATCACTCCTGGCATTGCTCTCTATCTGTTCACGAAATTTGATCACAATCGGTTCGGTCATTCCAAGTCTAGCCGGACAGACAGACTGACAAGTTTAAAAAAAAGATTATTCATGTCTTAATGACATGCAAATAGCCTCCTGAGCTCAATAAAAGGCAGTTACTTCGCTATTACAGACAGACACTTAAATGTTATTTATGTGATGTATATATGCGTACGATTGCACAGGATAGACACTAGACAGCGTTATTGTCACGAAATCCGTAAGAATTTCATCATTAAAAAACAATTATTATAACAGTTATGTAGCTTATTCCTAAAAATATTTATAAACTAACTTCCTTAGAGGGTGCAGAAAGTTAGTACAAATAGTGTTTCGACTAAAACAAATTTCACGTGAAATTCACTCCGCAGCAGATTAGGTAACAAAAGTTAATATTGCTTCCTTGCAGCTGGCTGAGTTACCAAAGTGAATTTCCAACTTCAGGCTCGCTCAATATCTTTGCACTGGCAGTGAGAGATGTGTAATACAATATCTATACAATTCATAGGTATAAATTTACGCATATAATAAATCATCATAATATTACGTCTTGTAGGTTTTATCGTATATTCGATTAAAAAGAGTAAAGGCATAAATTTATCTATTTCAAAATACATCATTAACATATTTCAGCAGCTTGGCTAGGCTACTAGTCAATTAATGTTTTATTTATTCTGGTTTAAACTGGAAAACGACGGTGGTATAAAATGATATTCACGCCTGTATGTACTCCTAGGTGAAAAGGCCAACTAATTTCTAGTAAAGATTTGGCTAGTATGTAACACTTTAGGTTTTTACTACGTTGTGATCAATATGTGTGATTGAACTGTTTTAACAACCAGTCACTAACTTGTCAATAAACCTGGACACACATTTTTCATAGCGAAAGACATGCACGAGTCATTCTATGTTATGAAAATTTCAAGCCTGAATCCTCTCTAAGGCTATTTAAATAACTCCGATTACGTTGTAGCGATACGTTCTATACTTGAAAATGACAACGACTATTCAAGATTTAGTCACCAATTAGTCACTAAATCTTGAAATAATTCAGAATCAGATCTCTGACTAAGACAGTATTGACATTTTCAAGGGGAGGCTGCTAGGTCAAATTCCATCTAGAACCCTCCCAAAAAATATTTTCCTTTCATCACTATTTGTCACCAATTCCTCATTAAATTTTGGCATAAAATCAGGCTAAATTGTGGGGGTCTGAATTGAAGTAAGCATGAAATGCTGAGAGCTGGTTCAAATAGAACATAGTAAAATATATAGGGGTTTATGTGTACATGTTTCTGTAATAATGAAAATTATACAAACTTCAACTTAGGTTAACTCTTGACACTTGTTGATTTATGACAATTAATTGTTATTTTACAAGAACCTTTCGTACATATAAGTTGCTTGTGTTACAAGGTAAATTCACAACATCATTTATGAATAATTCTTTGAAACAATCATAACATAACATTAAATCTAAAATATTCAGTATGCACCTAATTAATGTGTATAAAATAAAATAATTACATTTTTCTTTTAATATACTTTCGACCGTGGAATTTGATCGTTTAGTGGCGGTGTAATGATAAGACACTATCTATATCATCTCGTGAGTGTCGTGAGGGGCGACAAACGAAAAAACTAAGAGGTAGGCTGCAGCGTTTTCCTAATAACAACTAATAAGAAAAAACTGCGATTGCCGATCCGCTTGCCAAGCATGGCAACTACGGCAAATATCCTCCCTATGAGGCAATCTATGGGGATATTTTTTAATACTTTGAAAAGATACTATCAATGCTATTAACATTACTAATATTCCCTTAAACCACTCCGGGTAAACCTAAAATGCTAGTGTTAGGAGTGGTTCACGATAGTAGCCGAATGGTGGATTCAAACACGACCATTTAAGTTCGGTGTCCGCACCCTGCCATTAGGCTACTGTCGCTTCATTCTATGTCAAGCGGTGGACTTTTATAGGTAGTAATGTATGGATTCTAATGGATTTTCCGACTTGAAATTGTATCCCAATAGTAATTTCATTTCGGTTTTCAAAAACTTGACAAAACAATTGAAAAACCACGCCGATTACGCCAGACGTAAAATACCTAGCACGAGAAGCAGCGTCAGAGGTGCGGGGCGTCAGTTACTGTGATCGGTAACAAGCCTAATAAAAGTGACGGCTAAAGTCTCTACAACTACTTTAAGAAGAAGATATTTTTCATTTTTTCAGTGTGTTAAACACACTACAACGTAAAAAAAACCGTCTATAAAAACTAAAAATATAAAATAATTTTCAGATATATAAATAATAACATTATAGTTCTATGTGTACATGTCTATTTCATTAGTTTCATGAGTTTCACCTTAATCCACTGCAGTACACATTTCTACAATTAACTTTCTGTTAGGCTAGTATAAAATTTTATATGGCATTAAATCTGCTGTTTCAAATAAACAAATAAGTAGTTATTTAAGTATTTTCAGGCCAAATTCAGTTATTGGGTGTTTCAGTCAAAAAATTCTCAGAGGCAGCCCGGAGTCAGGAAGTTGGCGGTGTTTCACCCTCAGAAACCACGTAAAGCCGTCGTAAGCGCCGTAAAGCGCCGTAGCCACGTAAGTACGTCTTGCGACTGATCTCTCTCCGGCTGTGTTATCTTGTCGGATTGCCGTCCGATCGGACTATGGGTGTTGAGGAAATAGCGAGTGCACCCGTGCTTGTGCATACAATTGGGCCCTAAGTCAACTTCGTTTGTCAATTATCTTATTCTAATTGATTATGGTAATTTATAAAATAACCTTATGTAGATATTGTTTTTACTTGTGAATCTTTGTATTTTTTATTATAAAATAAAGTTTTGCCATGCTGCTTCGTAATTTATTCCTCGGGCATTTAGATTTCCTAATTATGTTTCCCTCTACAGTCGACCATGATAAATCAGTAGGTTCAGAATTACAATAAATAATTTAACAATCTCTGGTGACCAAAATTCAATCTGGAGGACATTATGTAGTAGTCGTAAGGCATATCTACATCAGTTTTTATGGTTTAGTACATAAAAATGCGTTAAGCACGCTACTTACAACACACAACAACACACCACCGCAACAACACTAATAACACGTTACACATGTGTTAATAGTCTAGGTTGGTATCTATGTACGGATTTCGCCCGTATACGTTATAGTTGGCGTATCCGGACACAATAAAACACTATGCTTCGTAGGTTTTGAAGCGTTCCTAAAAAATAGGATTGTTGCACATAGGCGCGGGTATTTCTATTAGTCGCCTGTCCCGTACAATTACTGCATTTTTATTTTTCAATTCTTTTAATTCTCCGGGTTGTAAATTGGTTTAAATTTTACTATTCTTCTTTTAATTCTTTATTCATACATTTATTTATTACAACTTATCAAAGTCCACTGCTGAAAATGGGCCGCCCAATAGTTTGCCTCACAAAGTGGATATTTGCAATAGTAGCCACGCTCAGCAGATGAGTTTATAACGGCAGTTTTATTTTCTAGTTATTATTAGGAAGGCGCTGCTGCCCACCTCCTGGTTTGTTTCCCTCCTCCTCCTCCTCCTCCTGATAAAGGGTAGTCGATACTCTTACACCGCCTCTACACGGTATGTTTTATCCACTTTTATATCTTCACCAGCCGTAAAGTCTACTGCTGGACATAGGCCTCTCCCGTTTCTGGGATGATTTGTCTTAATCGTCACGCTTGGCAGGCGGATAGGTGATCCAGACGTCTTGCACCTTTGACGCTGCTCACGTAAGCCAGTGTGGTTGGAATTTCACGTCTGGTGTAAGCAAGACGGTTATACCGCCCTTTATCGGTAGCCATGAGATTTATCCCATAGGCAGGTGAAAGATTCTCTTACGCCGCCCTTATATTTTTATAGAATAAGGGTGACAAACAAACACACAGTCCACCTGATGGTAAGCGCATTCTGTGGCCCATAGACATTTACGTCTATACTCGATTAAGAATCAAAATGTGTCACCCCTGAGGACTTAGAAGGAATGCGTTGTTTCCAGTAAAAAGGGTATCCGGTACTATACACTCACCATACGAAACACAGCAGCATTGAGCTGCTATTGCATGCTTAAGCACGAAGCGCGTAGGATGTTCTACTAGGGCCTAAAAATCAAGATTCCAACGTTTTGTCGCATGAAATCCTATCTAACAATCATATTGTACATATGAACGATATAAAAAGCACATTGTCAGAAAGTTAAATGATTATTGAACTTATAAATATTTTTTTTAATCGATTAATTGCTATTTTTACATAAAAAGTAGTTTTAGTGGCTTATGGTGTGGATTTATCAAGTCCGCATGGCGGTGTAAACACGATAACTTTTGAAAATATAAATTTTTCATCTTAATCTATTTTTTAATCTCTTCATCTATCATGTGGGAAGCCATGGAATGTAAATGGCAGTTGAATTTTGTTTTGTTTAGATATAATTAATTTTTTTCGGCCGACAAATCGCGAAATCTTCGGTGTTTTGAGCAGCCTTGTAATAATTTATTTTACTAAATAGACTGCCTCACTCACTCACTTCAGGCTCAGACGCCGTCGTGAGTGGATGTTGTACCGGTTGTTTGCAGCGGCTCGTGCTCAAAAAAATCGCTGTACACATAAAAAATATCCGAAAAACCAAATTTGATACATATTTGATTATTATTATTATCAAAGATTTTATTACAATATTTTAAAGGCACAGAATAAATTATAGTACTATGTACTAAAAGTAAGTAGGATTTATATATAAATATACTTAAATGAGTCTTGGACTTTATGCAGTGACCTGAATGATGATAATATGATGATCATATGTCGTGCAATTTTGGATTTTCTAAACTTTTTTTCAATTGAAGTTTGACATAAAATTATCGGAAAATTGGAAGTATAATACCTCATAAGGTTATTAGTGAAAACTAGTGTGTATTGAAACTACTTTAAAAAATTTAAACGCTTAAGGCATGCACAATTGGATTTACCAATAGTTTTTTTACACTGGTATTCAAGATTATATACAGGCTATTATCGTGAACCAATGTTAACGCCCGAGGTCAAAAACCCTTCTACTTCACGTATTTATGTTGTACTTATCTGGAATGTGAGTTATTTAATTCACAACGTTATATTACAAAATTTCATCAACTTCGTAGATAGTTAGATATTTCTCTTAGGAGTAATAAATAGTTCAGACTGCAACGTTTACGGTCCCGTTTCGCTAGACAATCAATAAAATTTTCATGTGCATTATCTACATACATATTCATTTTATTATTGTCGGTTAACTGCTTTTTTTATATTTTGCCGTGATATATATGCCGTATAAACGCTTTGTTTTGTGCCAGCGCACTGCTTTACTGAGATGCATTCCTAGATTCTTATCCCAGTTGCAGTCAACATTTTGTGTATGAGCAAAGATTGTTATTTTTCACATCTGAATACGTCTAAATGTTTTTCGAGCACTAGTTACGTAAGAAAATCCTTCAACCCTGGAGCGTCGTAAGATACGACTATGTGAATCTTCAGCAGCTTCGCAAAAATATATTTTAATGGCATAATTACAAATTTTTAAATTTTTACCATTTTCGTATAATATTTTCTTTTACTTGTTCTGTAAGATCTTGCTTCTTATTAAATTTCATAGTTCTAGTTTAACGGAAAGTACCCTTTAAGTTTTGAAGAGTGAGTTTGCTAGTATCAAAATATGCGACATAAATGTTTATAGTATATAATATTTAGTATCTTTTGAATGCCTTAACTTATAAGCTTATTTATTTTCATCTCCAAGGGGACATATATCTCAGTATCTTACAACTTGATAACTCCACACATTCCTCAGAAAAAGAGCCTTGATAGACGGACAGACGTACGGATAGACCACAAAGTGAACGAATAAGGTTTCCATGTTTTTTCTTTTGAGATACGGAACTCAGAAAGACGTAAAATTTCCATACTGAGACGGGAAGCATCGTGAAAAGTGCAGTGTCGGATCGTCAATCAGCATTGCGATTAGAGCAAATCAAAAAGGACTTTTATGTCCCGATACACACGATCTGAATGTGGTGTGATATTTTTAATACAGTTGCGGTGCTATATCCAATTTTATATCTTTCGACAATGGTTAAAATCGAAAAAAATGCATTAATTTAGATATCATTGGATAAGACAAGTGAATATTCTACATGGTAGAGCCACGCTGCAGCTGTATTATGGCTGCAGCAAGAATGAGTCAGCTTGACCGCGGAAATACTAAGCTCTCAAATAATAACAACGTGATATAACTTTCGTATGGTGAATGTTTAGAATGAAGGTATAGTAAGTTTAGTATTACAAGTAACAACAACTTGAAGTTGCAACTTAATTCTTAATTGATGACAGCTGTAGATGTCTATAGACCACAGTATTCACAGTATATCAGGTAGACTGTGTACTCATTTGTCACGCTTACTTCTATTAAAATAATATTTCTATTTTTTTGCTGCATAAATGGGATAGTGGCCATAGTGGTTACGCTTGACAGGCGGGTTGGCTACCACAGTTTTTTTTTTCTAGTTGTTCTCCCGGTTTGTTTCCCTCTTTAGCCATTTACGACACTCACGGGACGATATGGAGTAGTCGATATTCTAACACTGTCGCTACACGGTTAGACGAAGATTATCGTCACATGTAAGCTTGAAACTCCTTTATAATATGTAGCACAAGAGTTTATGCATTAGTATTATTTTGTTTTATTTTATTGATACCACGCATTTTCTTCTTACAATGATACAGACCTATGCTACATACCTTCATAAGTAAAAAGCACATTCTGCATTTTGTATTTAGATAACCTTGAATCCTACATGATAACCTACTTCTATTGTAAATCACATAAAAATCTAACTCAGGTTAATAAAATGTTTCATTTAAGCAAGTTTTATGAAACATTCTACCTAAATATTTGCCAAAGATACACATTACGCTGTCGAAAACTGCACGCTTTGCAACGATAGTACCACCGTCGTTAACCAATAAAATTGTTATGACACCATTTTATTGCATGTTATTTCCTAGTTCTTGCCAAATCCATATATCTGAAGATTTTGAATAACTATCAATGTCATATGTACTTATATACTTATACTGTGGTAAATAGAACAAAATAACTTTCAGTAAGTATTATGTAATAATCTATGTTGAATAAAAATTATTTTATTCTATTCTATATTTAAATTTTATAATACTGGCAGAACTATTAGCGGGAGGAAGCTCAATTTCATTCAATGAGCTATGAATTGAACAAAGTTTAGGGTTTAGACCCTTACAGCGTCATACAGGCAAGCGCAGTGAAGAGTGACCTCCCAAAATTGTTAGTAGATCGCAATTGTTCTCAAAATATTTATTTATCAGACATATACATAGGTTTATCTTCAGGTGTACCTCAAAACTTGAAAACGAGAAGCAGTGCGTGTTGCCAATGATGACTTATGGATCTGAGACGTGGTCCTTCACTGCTGGCCGTATGAGGAAGCTCAAGGTCGCTCAGCGAGCTATGGAGAAGGCTATGCTCATGATTTCTCTGCGTAATAAACTTAGGAATGGGGATATCCGCAGTAGAACTAGAGTGACCGACATAGTCCAACAGATTAGTAAGCTGAAGTGGCAATGGGCCGGCCATATAGCTTGAAGAACCGACCACCGATAGGGATTTTTTTTTTCGAGTGGCAGCCTCGTACCAGCAGGCGAAGTGTAGAGCGTCCCCCCACTAGATGGAGTGACGACCTGGTAACACATGCAGGAAGTCGATGGATGCAGGTGGCTCAGGACCTTTTGCCAGTCTTCTAAAATATATTTCTAGCTTTCTAAATACTACATTTGTCTACCATTGAAAACACCACTTACTTAGTACTTCTATCGTTAATGGTTTCAAAAATTGATTTATAGAATTAGGATTGAATGAGATGGAACGGAATGGAATTTGATGGAATAACACGGAATAGAATGGGATGAAATAGGCTAGAATAAAATAAAAGACAGAACACAACAGAACAGAACAGAACAGAACAGAACAGAATAGAGCCTAAAAGAGCGTAATATAGGGAAATGGAATGTGAGTTTATGAATTACATATAAAACACATACACACGCACACACAAACTCATACACATGCTCGCAGACACACACACATAAACACACACACACACACACACACACACACACACACACACACACACACACACACACACACACACACACACACACGCACTCAACACTCGCTTAGTTCACACATTAAGTAGTAAGTTAAACTATTTTCATTCTGTTTCTTTACTGTTAACTTATTGGGTCATAAAATTGGGAGAGGGCACTTATCGCTAAAATACAGGTATAATTCCTATATTCCGGGGATGGAATGGGATAGTATGAGATGTAAAGGAGTGGAATAGAATGGGAAGGAAAGGATAGGATTGGACGGAAATTAATGGAATAGCATGGCATGGAATGGGATAGAATATTATGAGATGAAATAGGTTGTGATGGGTTGGGATGGTAAGGGATGGGATGAGATTGAATGGGATGAGATGAGATGGGATGGGATGGGATGAATGGGCATGGAATTATTTGGAATGGTACTAAATGGAATGGGATAGAATGTAACGGAATGGAACGGAATGGAATAGAATAGAACACAGAACAGAACAGTTAAAACAGAACATTACAGACAAGACAGGATAGAATAGAAATAGAATAGAGTAGAATGGAATGGGATGGGTGCGACGGAATGGTATGAAATGGGGTGGAATAGATTGGAATAAAATAGAATGGAAAAGTATGGTATAGAATGGAATAGAATAGAACGCAACAGAACGGAACAAAGCAGAACAAATAGAGCGGAATAGAGAGGAATGCAACTGTACAGTCGAACTGTTCAGTTAAAACGTAACGTGTGTAGGCAAAACTGAGAACTGTACATTTGAACCGACAATCTAATCGAAATATCATTAGATAAAACTGTACATTTAAAACTGTGCAGTTAAAACTGTAGGTGTGTAGCAGAAAAACTGCGCAGTTGGCAGTTTTTCTAAAAAAGCGTCGGAGTGAGCACGCGTTTTCTGCTGCTTTCTAGTTTTAAATAAACAAAAGCCAAATCAACGCAAGTGGTTGGAAGAATTTATCGATATATGTATATCGTTCGGAACCTTGTTTGTGGAAAGTCAAAGCTAAATTATACCACGACCGTGGCAAAAAAGATATAGTTTAAGGAAAATTATTGGCAAAACTCAAAAGATCGAACCTACAAGTGACAAAGAATCAGTAATTTAAAAAATCTACTATTCTGGTATTATTCTCTTTTGACATTTTTGGACGATCAAATTATACCACGACAATCACGGTCCAATTTGGATGAGGAGGTAATAAAACTAATATTTATTATTTATAAAATACATTTTTTTAATTTATATAAAATTATTTTGTTAAGGAACTTGACCTTCATTATTAAAATAATTCAATAATTCTTGTCTAATAAGCTTGGGTCTTCGGGTCGTGTTTCCTATATTTCTTCATTCGAAAGGTTCCATGGCAGAATCATTTGTATGACCTCTCCAGTATCAGTTTGTTCGCGATCAAAACACCCTGGACTGATATAAGAATTTGGTAACTTATTAATCAAAAAATTGTGTAATGCACAACATGCCATAACAATTGATTCAATTTTACTTGGCTGTACATTAATGTCTGTATGAAATATTGGGAACCGCGTAGCCAAAATACCAAAACATTTTTCACAATTCGTCTTCCTCACAAAACACGGTAGTTATATATTTTTTTCTCCGTAGTATCCAATTCGGCTTGACTAAACGGTTTCATCATATCAGTCCTTAGTGGAAAAGCGTCATCAGCAACAAAGACGTATAGTAAAAATCTTAAGCTATTCCTTACAATTTTTCATTTGGAATATTCAAATCATTATTCTGAAGCCTTTGAAAGATTTTTGTATTTTGTAAGACTTCACCGTCTGATATACGTCCGTTGCGTTGGTTCCAAAATCACATAAAAGGAACTGATATTGAGCATCAACTATAGCCATTAAGACTATGCTGTGTTTTTTTTTATAATTGAAATATGTTGATCCACTTCCTTTAGGTGGATTTATTGAGACATGCTTCAATCAATCAATCGCCCCAAGCAGATGTGGAAAATTCCATCTTTGTTCAAATAGTGCAGCTATTATCTTAAATTCTACTTGTGATCGAAGAGACTGAAACAAAACAAAATATTACAGGATAATTAACTGAAGTTAGCATCATCGCCAGTGGAAGAATCAGCAGTGCAGGAAACACAATGTGTTGAAGACTCAAGTGCTACATCAGAGGCTACAATAGAGGCTACTTCTTCATCAAGTCACTCATCATCTAGAAAAAGAAACTCTGAAGCAACTCTTACAAAGGACGTTTTGATATCTGTAAGAGATTATTTCAAACGTCCGGCTCCATCTCCTCCACCACCAAATCGATCCGACGATCTTTTCGACATTTTTGATAAAGCTGTTGCGTTTAAACTTAGAAATTTGAATAAAACGCAACGTATTCTAGAAAAGAAATATCAATGAGACTGCAAACTTCAGCTGAATTGGGTAGTTTCACAACATCACATACAGTTATGACCCTTTTACGTATTCACCCTTCCAACAAAGTCTTTCAAATCAATCATCTACATCCACTCACTCTAATTAACAATACTTCACTATACTCAATTCAACAAAGTTCTCCAATTCAGTTGCCAATTTATGAACAACGTTTTATGCGTAATCAGTTACAGACTCAACCTTCAGCAAATGTTCTATTATTATCCATGCCTGAGGATCTGGAAATATCGGATAATGCATCCAGTCAGTTTATTCAAAATATTAAACCAAATCAACAAAATGCTGCTGACTACTTATCTAACTACGATGCTTCCAATTATTAATCTTAAAATAATTACATTCAGTCCGATCTGTATCTAACTTTTAATACACGTATAAACCATATTTTTAAATAAGAAAATGTCTTTTATTTCAAACGTACCTTTAAGTAATCCTTATGTAAAACACTATATATTACTTCAAACGTTTCTGATATGATACTGGAAAGTCACTGGGGAGACATTTTTGTTGAAAATTTCTTCATAGGTTCTTCCTGTTGCTAAAAATCTAAGTATTAATATTTTATGTGGTGATATAGCACTTCCCATAACTTTATTTTGTTTCATTATTTTAGGTGACTAAATGAAGCACATGCAAGTAAGTTTTTATCCATTCTTAAATAGTTATTGTAGTCTTTTGGAGTAATTCTAAGCTCTTCCAGTAAATTAATTAATTATTTGTGATAACCAATGTTTACACCACATTTTTTTCGGTCTTTGTCTTCTTTTTTTTCAAAATGCACAATAGTCCAATATTTGCCACGGTGTCATCCGATGAAGTCATGGTAACGTGTTACTTCCAGTGAAAAGAGATAACAACTGAAAAAACTGAACGTGTGTAGACACTAGGGATGTCAGTTTTAACTGAATAGTTCGACTGTACAGTTCAAACTGTACAATTAAAACTGAAGGTATATAACCCGCTTTACCAATAGTTTGAGAAAAAGTTCTGCACCGAGAAGAACCTAAAAGGAACACAGCGGGACTCTGTTTTAAATAATAATTTACAATGTTGTACAATAAAGCGTGACCCCTTTTATACATATCTTGTATAAAAAGGTGCCACTTATAAAAAAAAAATAACTTTTTGATAGTAGTCTCTGCACATTTTCGAAGACTGTTGTGAAAGCGTACATACATTGTATTTTGCCCCATGTAGGAATTATTGACTCCTTGAAGTCGAATAACTGGTATTAATAGTTTGTACTTGTTTCTAGTATTTTCAGAATGATCATCACTGTTTTTAGTAACATCATTTTATTTTTTATAAGGCCGTGTAGTGGCGGGTAAGAATACCCACTACCCCATATCTTCCCGTAGGTGTCGTAAGAGGCGACAAAGGGAAACTGAGGCAGAAGATGGGCAGCAGAATTTTGCTGATAAAAGCAAAATCCAATGAAAAAACTGCGGTTGCCAACCCGCTCGCCAAGCGTGGCAACTATGGCAATATACCCCACATGAGCAACGACACTAATAAACGGCCCCCAGTCCCCGGCGGCCCCACTATTCCTGGCTACGGTGGCGACCATGGTAACGGCGGGGCAGGGGGTACTAAGAATCTCCGGTGGAGGTTCGGTTGCCACCTATGACGACTCAATTTGGCAACTTATAACGCACGCACCCTGAGGACTGACGAGAAGATCCTGGAGCTGTAAGAAGAGATAGACAAGTTACGCTGGCATATTATAGGATTATCCGAGGTCCGAAGAGAGCGGGAGGACATGGTTATCCTCGAATCCGGCAACTTGTTCTATCACCGGGAGGGCGACCATCTGTCCCAAGGAGGTGTAGAATTTATCGTCCACAAGTCTCCCGTTAACAACGTAGTAAATATTGAGAGTGTGTCGACGAGGGTTGCGTACCTTATACTCAGAATCACCAAACGGTATTCGCTGAAGGTCATACAGGTTTACGCACCAACCTCGGCACATCCCGATGAGGAGGTGGAGGAAATGTATGAGGATATCTCTAGAGCCATGCATTTCTCCAAAACCCACTATACGGTGTTAATGGGAGACTTCAACGCAAAACTAGGCACAACAGAGAACGGTGAGCTGAAACTAGGGAAATTCGGATTAGGGCAACGTAACCCAAGGGACCAGCAGCTGGCCGACTTCATGGAGAAAGAGAGACTCTTCATGACGAACTCTTTCTTCCAGAAGCGGCCCCACGGGAAGTGGACCTTGTCGAGCCCAGCCGGTTCGACAAAAAATGAGATTGACTTCATTATGACGACTAGACGGCAACTGTTCAGTGATGTCTCAGTGATCACGAGGTACAGCCATGGCCTAAAAATAATTGTTCTAGGTCAGGATGGTTGTCCTTGTACAATTTATCATCAATTAATCGTACACACTGTACGATACGGTACAACTTCCTAGTTTGGGGGTAACGTCTTTTCAAAATAAAAAAATAAACAGCATTAATAATTATTAAATGCATCGCTTTTTTGCTGAGCTGGAGCCATCTGTTCCCGTCACAGAGCAAAACCTGACAGACAGAGTTCGGTACATCATACGCTCGAAAATATTTGATGATGCCGAACTCGAACGATTACGGCGTGAGGCTATTCCCTCATCGAATGAACCAGCTATAGCTGGGGATGCGGCCCTAAGGCCAGACCAGCAGCCATATGTGGAAGCCGCCATGGATCTTCCTGCTTTGGTTGATTCAGGCGATGATGGAATGGTCACCCAAGAACTAGAGCAGATGAGGAGTAAATTGAGGAGGCGATTGTGGAAACGCGCTGTACGCCTCGAAAATCGACCGCGACTCCCACGCATAACCCTAAGCAAGCGGAATCGGGATGTCGTGACGGCCCTGAACCCATTTCTGGCAACCTTTTGGAAACCAGCCGGGACCTTTGCGATACGGACTCAATACTTTTGGCGCCGCATTGGCAGTTTGCCGTATTGTTGGTGCCAAACTTCCACGTCTGGACGTGCTACTGGGCAAAGTAGCGCTATCCCAGCCTGGCGAAGACGGATTGAGGACCGTATCGCAGCGTGCCCTCATCGGCAGACTGATAAGCTTCAGGTCGCGGCAATAG